>JAHWFP010129341.1:0-23756 GCA_023313725.1 Lithobius niger | reverse complement strand
ACAATACACTACCATAAACAATACATAAGAGTCAACTAGAGGAAAGTCCCATTTATGTGAAAACTGTTCTCATAACAGAAAGGCCGTACTGCTAGGTGGGCCATCAGGCTTCAACAATACGATTTTGATGTGAAACACCGGGCAGGACGATTGAACACTGTTGCTGATGCACTGTCGCGCGCGATGGTGCCACTGCTGCGTATTCGCCAGCAACCACGCTTGGAAATATCAAGCAAAGAAGAATTGGCTCAGCTGCAGCAAGCTGACGAGAAGATTCGGTGGATCAGAAAGATTCTAGAACGCCCTCAGCTAGCTGGACATAAACCAAGCAAATTTCTAGTGCATACTGTAAAGAACTATACCCTCAGAAACAACCTTGTTTACTACGTCGACCCCTCCGTAAAACAAAGAGGACGGATCGATGACAACCTTCGTCTTTATGTCCCAGAAAAGCTGATACACACGTTCATCCACCAGCAACATGACTTACCAGGAGCGGGACATCTCGGAGTACACAAGACGCTGGCGAGGATCAGAATGGTAGGCTACTGGCCAGGGGTATTTAGGGATACCAAAGCCTATGTAAAGTCTTGCCATCAATGTAAAACTGCGAAACCATCACAACAGCTGAAACAAGGAAAAATGAACTCGTTCATAGCTTCAGAACCATTCCAAGTGATTGGCATAGACTTCTTGGGGCCATTCCCAACGGCTGCTGGAGGGAACCGGTACATACTGGTTTTGATTGACTTTTTCTCTGGGTCTGGATCGAACCGACAAGACACTGCACTGCGAAAACGGCGGAAAACAAATTCGTCCAACTAGTTGTGCAAGTTCATGGAGCCCCGCTCTATCTTGTGTCGGACAATGGACCGGCGTTTATCGCGCTCTCTTTACTGAGGTACTCAAGAAATGTGGAACCATACACCGAAAAACCGCTCCTTACCATCCACAGGCAAACCCAACAGAGAGGGCAAATCGCACAATCAAAGCCTGCTTGCGTGCCTTCGTGCAGAAGAACAACACCTCATGGGGCCCTTTCCTACCTAACATACAAATGGCACTTCGTCACACTCCCCATGATTCAACCGGTGACACTCCTTACTACATTATACACAGTAGGGATCCTTCAGACGAAGTAAGATTGGTGTGTCTACCACGTGAACAAACTAACCAGACTATTGAGGAATATCTTGAAACGCAGAGAGCAAAGTGGGAAGAAACTAGAGACCTCGTCAGGGCACATCTTGCTGAAGCCGCGAGAACATCCGCACAGAATTACAACCGAACACGCCGTGAAGTGCCAATGACTGTTGGCTCGTTGGTAAAACTCAGAACACACATCATCTCGAACACTGACAAGGGTGAGAATAAAAAACTCTCTGCTGTCTACGAAGCACCTTACAGAGTCGTGGAAAAGAAGGGAGAGGTCACTTTTTTGGTGCGATCATTGGACACGCCGACTGTGGTCAAAGAAGCTGCTGTAGCATATTTAGAACCATACTACCACCCTTTTATGGAATCTGCTGATGCTGAAGTTTTAGACAGATTACTGCTTGATGATCCTGAACATTTGGCGAACATTCCGTCGCACACACCTCAACACAGCATGCAACCACAACAAAAGGTGCGACCGCCCACACCTCGTTTTGACACGCAAACTAAACTTGTGGACTGTAAACTGGACAAGGGTTCAAAACTGTGTGTGTACTCTGACACAGAATCAAGTGGAAGTGACGGCTCATACGTTGAAAGCGACCCTGACTGGGAAACTGAAGAGATTTCCGTCTCTGGTTCGAGTGTACCCACACCGATGGCAACCAGACCACAACGTATGAGAAGACTACCTATCCGCTACAGAGACGGTATATTAGGCAGAATCACTCACCCACAAAATGGACGCAAAAATGCTTGTTACCGAATATACGACGACCATATAATTGACTATGCTACACTCGAAGTCCACGACCCCCTGCCATTTGCTTCAATAGCAAATTGGGAATGGCCACAGACCCAGGTTAATTAAACTGTTTTGCATACCACTGGGCCTCACAAACTATGGAAGGCACTTTTGACAGGTTGGCCTATGGCCTGTAACTTGTTTGTAACTTTGGATAATCAACACCATATAGCCAGCTATTCA
The DNA here is from genome assembly GCA_023313725.1 of Lithobius niger. Classification (NCBI taxonomy): domain Eukaryota; kingdom Metazoa; phylum Arthropoda; class Chilopoda; order Lithobiomorpha; family Lithobiidae; genus Lithobius; species Lithobius niger. Next base: position 21,613 of record JAHWFP010129341.1, on the reverse strand, counting down.
TTTGAGTCCAAGATGTAACCTACTATTCATTGTTGACTTCTTATCTGTTAGAATTTAAACTGCTAAAATATTTCAATGCATATTAGTCTACAAATATGTTATAAGTTACATTTATTGATTATAGAATAGTATCCTGGTACAGAGGTCGGATTCGTAACTAAGAGGATTTTTTTTTGGATTTTGTGAAATCGCAAACGATGCGTGTGAACATTTAATTGGGCGACGTTTTCTCCTAGGATGTTGTTTTGACGCTCTTGATAGGCTACTATCCCTTGGCGACTCTTTGTGTTTTGACCGAGTTTTTTGGACTCCACGCAGCACACACATGTGAGGCTGGTTAGTACATAGCTGTTACTGGCGAGAAGAAACTATTTGCTGAGAAAACTATGCCGCATGCTTTTGTTCCGGTTCTTTCCTTCAATGTCTTTTAAGCTTTTTATATGATTGAAACTTACCATTGCTTCAAGGGACTTAGGCCGTGAAATTGATATCTTAACCTTAAATGTTGGATGAAACAAGCCTTTGTGTATATCGAGACTATCATAATTTCAAAACTGGATGATTTTTACCACGTGGCTTACTGTAATCGATTAATATGTATGGATTGTTTTTGTATTTTTTTTGTAAGCAGGATCATTGTAACATTTTGTTAGGAACGGAAATTATTTGTCCGGAGGCCAAACTCTCAGGGTTGGGGAGCCTGTTATGGTGCTTGCGCCATTACTCATTCAGTGGGCCTTGCGTGGCTTGTTTGGATTTACCGGAAATGGAAACTGGCGCAAGATATATGGATGTCATGATTGTAAAAACTAATTTGTTTGTCACAGAAGAATAAACTTGTCTGTAAAAAGAATTCGACTACATCTGAGTTATGAAGAAGGCTAATTCCTTCACAAGGGTCCTCCTAAACAAAGACTAGATCTCGAGATGAAGCATTACTGGGCAGTAAAAGGCAGTCAGGTATAGCTACACAACTTTAACAGCCAGTCTACAACTGTGTTATCATCAAGCATTGAAGCATCCTCAACCTCAGGTCAAACCACTCATACCCCAAGTACAATCAAGGCCATGGCAACAAATTGCAGCAGATTTGTTCCACAGGCACTATCTGCTAGTAGTCGATTATTTCTTACACTGTCCCGAAAAAGCAAGTTTACCTAGCAAAACTGCTGCCGATTTTGTATTGAAATTAAAAACTACCTTACCGTGACATGGTCTCGTTGATGTAATTGACACAGATTCACAACTCAGTGCCCAGTGTTTCCACAAATTCGTGAAAGACTCGCATTTTACACTCATTACCAGTAGTCCTCACTTTCAGCAAAGCAACGGACAGATTGAATCTCCAATCAAAGCAATCACGAAGTTACCGACCAAGGTCGAGCAACCGATGGAAGCTTTGCTCACGTACTGTGCAACTCTACCTGAGCATGAATAAACAGCTGACTAGAAGCAATTTACGTACAAACGTTACCGTCCCACAATCAACTCTCAAGCCAGCATGGTCATATCTGTGCCATTCGCCAGAAGGATGCTTTTTTTAAAGAGCGACAACGAAGACGTACGATCAAGACCACCACGCATGAGACCTGGAGCCTATCGCCCCAAACAGAAGTTTGGATTACAGACTTGCAAGGAGGAGGAGTGGTGATGTATAAGGTGATGCCCCAAGGTCCTATTCCATCAAATCAAATGAATCTGTACTGCACCGTAATCATACACAATTGGTGTTCCTACAGGAACCAGACAACCACAAATAAACAGACAAGGGACAACACCACAATGACAATGTACCCATTCAACACCACCTCATAGCTCCAAAAACTGGGGGTCGAGAATAATGCCCTGCCAAGAACTCTTTCATGAGGAATCGTCCAACCTCCAGATACACTAAATTTGTAAACTGTGTACATCTCTCTTGAATATTTGTAGTGCCATGCTTGTTTAAATTCTGAAAAAGGGGATGTGGTATAAACTTAAAAGATTAGTAGTGTTAGTTTGTAAAGTGTCCGCTAGCGTCGGGGCGATCTAATGTACCCTAAGACAGTAAAGAATTTCGTTATATTCTCCTGGGTGTTCCTTAATTAAACCCAGGCAGTTACATCAAGTAACACCGCACGTGGTAACTGTGTTGAAGCATCTTCGTGTGGTGCAGAATTCATTGTTGTAATTTTCTCGCACGGCTAATAAGACAGAAAAGAATTTTTCACCCACTTAACCATGCGACAAAACCGCAATAATGAAAAGCAAGGTAACTTCTATTCATATTTTGCTAGACATCCTTATAAACCAGCACTGCTACGTTGGCAGTCTGAAGTCAGTACATTTAGGTACTGACTTCAGACCAACAACAAACCATTTTTTTTATAGAAAGCTATAAATTCACTTTCATCTTACATGCATCTGGTATTTATAATTATGTAAGTCTTTCCTCATAAAATCAACAGCTATCTGTTTTAGCTTATGAGGGGTTGTCAGCACCAGCACAATGGTAAAAAAAAAACAATATCGGCAGTTCCCCTGCTATGATCTCGTAACTTTACAGTAGTATCCATCGTTCAGGAACTACATGTTGTAATAATTTAGTGGCCAAATAGCATTGGTTATTACATGCGTAACATATCTTGCGCATAATTTCTTAGAAACATTTTCACTGCTCCTAATCTGTACATGCATTCACGGCATAAGAGTTAACTTACGAGTCAATCTGTTTTTGAACATACAAGAACTAATATGGATGCATTCTTAAGTCACACGAGGCATCAAATGGAAAAAATTAAACAACTTACCATTTCACATGGAAACTCCTCAAAATTTCCTGTTGGCACAGCTTTTGTTGTGGTACCCGAATCCTAAAATAAAAATATTTACTTGAGATGTGTTTTTGTTTTTGATAACAAAATCTAGACACACGCTAGTGTGTCGCGCCAAGTAAGGCAACAAACATCACATCAATTCAATTGTCAAGGTTGTAAACCATTATAGCGCGACGCCATAGCGTCAGTGTATAATATCCTGAAGCATAGTCGAACACATTTCAGCTATTTGAGGAAAAATAATAATGCGTTACAAAAGCTTAAATCGTGGTAAAATGGAGAGTAATACTCACCTGACAAAAATTAACTCGTGAAGGAATGCCACCTATGCAGCTTTTCAATGCGAAATCTGACCCTCAATAACGTTGCAAATGTGTAACTAGCTAGCTAGCTAGCTAATTCTAGTCCGCTCATCCCCATGTTAATTTCCATAGGGTGAATATTCATCGATACCGAGATAACGGGAAGGCTTCTAGCTATCAAATTGGACGAATGGCTGCAGTGCCATACGAACTGCCTACCTTTTCTGGTTTACAGCCTGGGGGTCTAATGGGAATAGCGTGAAAGGACGTGCAAGTAGGAAAGTAGTATTATAACCATTGTTAGTATTGTCGGCATCGTCTCTGAGTGGACGGCTAAAGTTCTGAAAAGACAACGTGTATACTGAAGTGCATATCTAGACACATTCTAGTGTGTCGTCACAAATTTGAACAACGTTGCAAAAGAAATTGTGTCTACGTCCAATTCACGAAAAACAAAATGTCAAAATGAAACCAAAAACTGGCAAAGAGGCCACCAAGTTGAACTGGTTCGGCCTCACAAAGGAGTAATATGAACTAAAGAAAAAAAATTCCCTTTAAAAAATTAAAAAAATAACCAAAAACGATGAATAGGCAACTAAGTTGAGAATGGTTCGGCCTCTCATAGGAGTGATACGAAATTAAAATATTGGGAAAATGTTCACTCAAGCTATAGTTGACGTGGCACATTATTACAAATCTGCAGGCTAGTTGAGTTGAATCTAATATACAATTTTAAAAAAAGAAGTGATATCATATCAAAAACCAAAACCGGTAAAGAGACTGCCAAGTTCAGAATGGTTCGGCCCTTCGAAGGAGTGATGTCACACACACCAAAACATTCGCCAACTTAAACGCACCGAATAATACGTTGGACGTTAAATGAGAACTTGAACATTGCTACCGAAAGTAGCAATGTTCTAGTTTTCATTTAACCTTTGAACTATTATTCGGTGCGATTAACTTGACGAATGCTTTGGTGTGTGTGATATCACTCCTTTGAAGGGCCGAATCATTCGAAACTTGGCGGTCTCTTTACCAGTTATGGTTTTTGATATGATAAACATGTACAAGTAGAAGGAAAAATAACATGCGGATGGCTTATACAAAATAACAGCAAAACAAATATGTTATCAACCAGGGGGTTACCAACACACACTTACTTTATTCTCGTAAATGTTGATATTTTACACTTACAATGCTCTACTCAAAAATATTCATAGTCTGAAATTATAGCACGTGGAGTATGGGAGAGGAGGGAAACAGCACTTTCCTCCCAGCTCTTCTGATTGGTCTATCATCCCCAGGAGAATTCAGGTCAGGAAGAAAGTCTCACGCATTTTGCTAGGCAACTAGCTACATGGAGGAAGGATACACAAGTAGGCTAGGTAACACAGATGACATATTTAACACTCAGTTTCAAGCCAGCCACAATATTTTGCAAATTTTTTGACAGCTTTGAAAAAATTGTGTTGAAATTCTTCCTGCTGTCTTCTTCAGGTGTTAAGAAAAGGAATTTACACTAGTTTCATCACATTGCCCCAGTTCAGCTGTGATTCGAACAAGCACGTGCGTACCCATTATGCTGTATTTCAAAGGCTGGGTAAGTATTTGGCATGGGAGGTAAGTATGTTCCTCGTGGCAGCGATATGGCATTGTACATCATAGTAAAAAGGTGCAGTCGGTAGAAACTCTGCAGTTAGGTAGCTCGGCAGCATTTTACAACAAAGTTAGCAATCTTGATGACAATCACGAGAGTGGATTGCCATACCAAGAAAGGCAGTGCTTTTCCCTTATAGGTTTTAAAATTTCATTTTCATTTTCTGCTTCATACTGTGAAGACTGAAGAAGGGAACTGGGAAGTGGGATGGAGGGGACCGGATGTGACGCGGGAAGCGGGAATGACATCATAAATTGCATAAATTAAGGAAAAATTGTATGCACGTGGTGAAATAAAGGGTGCCGATTGGTCCGACAGGTAAGAGGAACTTCCCACTAGTTAACACAGCGAGGAGTGATTCTATGAATGAGAATTACTTTGCTGTTGACATGTTTTTTTCTTTGACAAAACAGCTTTTTTTATTTTCTTCTCCGCAAACCCCACGAAAGAAATTAGATGTGTTCATGTTCATTTAGCGACCAGTTTCTACGTTGTTATGACGACGGAACGCAAGGTAGCCAAGAGTTCCCTTCACATTAGTTCATTTAGCCAATCGGAAAGTTGTAAAAACTGAACCTAGTTTTGCGTGGTTCATTTCTATCACAACAATGAATATTTTGACAGGGAAATTTAGGCAAGCCACATAAAATTCACAATGCGAGCGTGTCAACTATGAAAATTACGTCGCATTTTTGTCGAAGAAATAAAAATCACAGATGACCCTTCAAAAAACAAAATCTTTAGCTACTCTCAGCCACACTCCTGGAACTATTCCACTACTGTGCCTCCGTAATTGGGCGGGTCTAATATTTTCTCGGTAGGGCTGATCAAAGTGCTACGGCAAGCGGCGGTTTTAAAGGAAGGCAAACAAGGCAGTTGCTAGGGCAGCAAAAAAATCTTTTTTTTTTAATATTTCAGATAATTTTTTTCTCCTCTTTGATCCAAACTACCTACCACTTAGATACAGCCCAGGCTAACACCAGAGGCCCGCAAGGGTCCCAAATAGTATAAAATGAGTTAGCTTCCAGGACTTTGTTCCGTACCCCACTGGAGTTCACAGCACTCCCCCAGACCCCTTGTTTACCTCTGAAAGATAAACTCAGGAGTTTTGTTGCATTTTATTAATTCATTGCAATAAAAAACAATTATCTTGAAGTTATAAGGTTCAACTGTAACTTGTTGGGTATACATCAAGGCTCAAAACCTTCCAGCGTGGTGTATAGTTAAGAATAGAGCCCATCTGCTGTATTACGATCCCGCAAGGCACTCCAGGAACATCGCCTATTTAACCAGGAGCTGATCAAGGAGAGGAATTAAAAGACAAATCCAGGTAAAACCCTAGGGACATATTACCAAAATAATATATGATGTCATTCTTAACTTGCATTGTTAAAACTTGTTAATTGTTAATATTGTATGTCTAGAAATCTTCGGATTTTATTTTCGTTATTTGCCCAGATCCCATTTTGTCCTGCTGTATGTATAACTGAACACTTCCCAGTCCTTGTGAAAATAGTCTTTTTCAAATTTACATTCACTATAGTCCTCCGGGAAGTTATGCATGGCTCTTCATTGATTGGTGGTGCTTTCTTTTGAACTTGCTTTTTTTTTGTTACAGCACTGATTCCGAAAATCTCGGAAGTCGGCTCCTAAAAAGAACACTTTGCCGGCCCCCAGACAGGCCGGCTAAAAATGGTTTCTTTGTGCCTAAAACATACTTAACCTGATAATTTAGCATTACATTCCTCTGTTTCTTCCGGTGCGCAGGCGCTTGCTTGCATGTCCCTACTGCGCATGTGCGTGGCAGTACTCCCTTCTAAAAGCGACAGCGTGGCTGCTATCGGCATTCATTTTACTCTCAATATGTCAGGCGGTGACTCGAGAGAGGTGGCAGGGCGGGAGTAGGTGAAGTATGTTTTAGGCATGAAGAAACCATTTTTAGCCGGCCTGTCTGGGGGCCGGCAAAGTGTTCTTTCTTTGTTGCCAAAACATCTTAACCTGATAATTTAGCATTATCATAGACCTCGTCAAGTTAGGTGGCGGGCACCGTCCTGACGAGCGCCCCGGGATGCAAGCAGGCGTCCCCCCCCCCCAAAAATAATTTATTTGTCTGGAAGAGAAAAAATTGCACCTTATTCAGGACAGGTGAGAACAGGAATTTGGACCTCTTTCGTAGGGTTTGGTGGCCCTGAAAAGGGCCGTTGTATTGGGTCTTTCTTCCTTCTGGATGGCTTGTTTCCATCTGAGTGGCTTGCTTTCTTCATGGATGGCTTGTTTCTGTGTTCTGAGTGCTTAATGGGGGGGGGGGTGACCACAGTTCTGGCTGTGATGATTGGTCCCAGCCGGTGTAGTCCTGATTCTTCTCTTGACATGTCCCTTAGGTAATGGGAGGAGAAGGTTGATTGATGGCGCCATGACGCTGCCGCTAGAATTTCTTCTAATGGAATAGCGTTCTGGTGGGCCCATGATGTGGAGACAGCTCTTAGTTCGTGAGCCGTCACTCTCATGCTCTCATTCGGGGTTTTCTCATATGCTGCCTCGACTGTTTTCTTAAACCATCTTGATACCATGGCTGCTGATGTTTCGCCCGATTGGGATCTACTGGGAGAAAAAGTTGATTTCTTCCTCTTTGGATGTCCTTATGGCGTGTCCGGGCTAGGTAGAAGCGTAGAGCTCTGACTGGACACAAGAGGCGTTGAGGTTCGTTTCCTACTAGGGTGGATAGAGGTGGAAAAGTGATTGTTTTCGGGGCTTCCAAAGGTTTTTGTGTCTTGGCTCTGAATGTTGATCTTGGATATAGAGTGACAGAGGAGAAGTTGGGGCCGAAGATGCAGTATGCTGGGTCTGCAGAGAGGGCTTGAATTTCGGAACACCGAAGGCTGGCTGCTAGTGACGAGAAAAACCGTCTTTCGGGTCATGCGATGGAGAGAAGTGTCCTGTAAGGGTTCGTATGATTCACCCGTTAGGGACTGGAGGACGAGTGAGAGGTCCCAGTCTGTTATCGACCTTCTGGTAGTGGGTCTTTTGTTTTCGTATGAACGAAGAAGGGCTGAGATTCGGTAGTCGTCAAGTAGGTTAGTGTTTTTGGCGGCTTTGAAGACGGTGTTTAAAGCAGAGCGATAGACCAGGATTGTAGAGCCTTTGAGTTTGTCGATGTTGAACAAGTCTCTGAAGACGTTTAGAAAGGTGGGAAGAGGTGGGTTGATAGGATTAGCTTGTTTTGTGATACACCAACGAATCCATTTAGACCAGTGGCTGTCGTACATCCGGTTAGTGGAATCCCTGGTTGCCTTTGAGGCGATGCGTTCGGCCTCTTCTCGATGAATTCCAGCCTTTTTGAGGAGTTTGATGATAGTAGCCACCCGTGTAGATTGAGGTTTGGTACATTCGGGTGTAGTTTTGTTCCTTTCTGTTGGGACAGAAGATCTGGTTGAGGATGTAGACATCTTGGAGTGTCGACTAGAAGGTCTAGAAAGAGCGGGAACCACGCCCAGAGGGGGGCTATGAGCAGGAACAAGCTCTGACTTTCCTGGATTTCTTGAAGAACTTGTGGAAGGAGCTGGAAGGGCGGGAAGAGGTAGGCGTATAGGTTGTGCCATGGGAACGTCAGGGCGTCTACTGCTACTGCTGTTTCGTCCGGAATGGGGCTTATGTAATGGGGAAGTCTGGCATTGTGCCTCGTGGCGGACAGGTCTATCATTGGGGTGCCCCAAATGGTGAAGAGAGATTCGCAAATGGATTTCTTGAGGCACCATTCGCCCGTCGGTGTTTTCTGGCGTGACAGAGAGTCAGCAATCACATTCCTGTTGCCTGGGATGTGGAGAGGAAGGAGTGTGATGTTGTGCAGTATGCAGAGGTTGAAAATTTCTGACGTTAGGCTGTGGAGATATCTGGATTTTGTTCCACCTTCTTTCCTTATGTAGGCTAAGGCATTCGTGTTGTCGGACTGGACTTGTATTGTCTTGTTTCTGATCTTTGGGAGGAAATGTTGCAGAGCGAGTAGGATTGCTTGAAGCTCGAGGGAGTTGATGTGGTCCATGCAGGTTGGAGGCCAAAGGCCTGAGACTTCCTGTGTACCAAGGTGGGCACCCCAGCCGGTTCTCGAGGCGTCTGTGACGATGAGTAGCTCGGGTTGGGGCTCATGAAGAGGCTGCGTCTTCGTGAGGTTGGTGACATCTGACCACCAAAGGAGGGAGTCTAGAGGAAAGTCGGGACTGAAAGGGATTTGTTTGTCCGGGAGTTCCTGATTGATTATCTGGTTGTCTATGCGTTGGCGGTGAAGTGGTCTTACCATCCATCGGCTGTAGGGGACGAGGTTTGCCATTGCGTCCATCTCCCTGATGAGGGTTTAGCTCCCGAGGAGAAAAACTTGTTTTCGACCAAAAGAGGCGGGCGTGAAGAAGGTGGTCTTCTATTCGTTCCGGGGAGGGGGCAATTCTTGCTGTGTGGACGTCGAACGAAGCTCCCAGGAAAGTGAAGACTTATGCTGGTGTTAGGCGAAATTTTGAGTAGTTCACCCCGAAGCTTACTCGGTTCAACAGGGAGATGGCCTTGTCTCTGTTTCGTTCCAGTGTGAGAGGAACTGGATTGTTGAGGGCCCAATCGTCCAGGTAGGCGTTGGCCTGAATTTCGTTCTGGTGTAGGTTTGCCATTATTGGTTTGAGAACTGTTGTGAAAATTCTGGGGGCTGCATTCAGGCCGAAGGGAAGACAGCAGAATTCGTAGACCCTTTGGTTGTAGATGAACCGAAAGAGGTGCGTGACAGCCGGGTGAGTGGGACATGGAGGTAAGCGTCTTCCAGGTCGATCGTGACTGTCCAGTCGTTTTGTTTGAATGAAAGACGGATGGATTCGAGAATTTCCATCTTGAAATGACTGTTTCGGATTTATCTGTTCAGGGGTTTCATGTTGAATATCAGACGGGAGCATCCTGACTTCTTTGATCGGGTGAAGATCGAGCTGTAAAAGCCTGGGCCTGGCTTGCGGCATTCCCTTATAGCGTCTTTCCGGAGGAGTTCTGAAACTTCGAACGAATAGAAGCGGCATTGTCGGCGGCGAGAACTCCCATGGCGGAGTTGGAAGGAGCGGTGGTTTCGACAGGAATTCCGGACAAAAGCCGTGTTCGATGATGAAAAGTACTTCTGGGTTCGACGTTAGTTGTAGCCAAGCTGGCAGAAAATGGCGTAATCTTGCACCGACTGGAAGGCAGGATGGGCGAGAGGTGTCATTGCTGGGTTTTACGAAGGCCACTTCTGCCCCTTGGTGACGAGTGGCGGCTGCGTCGGTCCGGAGTGGCGGCTCGCTTCTGCTGGTTACGTTGGCTGGAGCGGGAGCGAGGCTGGTCCGTCTGAAAGGGCTGAGCATTTCTCGACTGAAAGCGGGAATCGTTGGGCCGGGAGAAAGAGGCTGGCGTCTTGTTCCAATCGTCCGAGGGGGAACGGGGATTGGGAGGTCTGTTCTTCTGAAAGGGACGAGAGGCCGAAGAGCCTTGTTTTAGCGGTTTACGCTTCCCAGAGATGTCCTGGTGTGGGGCGAGAGTCGGGATAAGACCTCGAAAAAGCGTGGAAAACAAGCATGGAAAACAAGTGGATCGGCTGGTTGCGGAGTCGGTGCATCGTGGAGACGTTCAGGTTGTTGGCGGACGAAAGAGCGGGGATGAGCGGATTTCCTCGGGACTTGCATCCAATGATAACTTCTTAAGGACGTCAGCTTGTGAAGCAGCACGAAGACTCCGCCGAAGGCACTTGTCATTTTCGTAAAGGACGAAAGTCAGGATGTCAGCATTCCTAGGGATTGACAGAGCGGTGCCGAAGTCCATCTTCACTTCGCTGCCTAAGAATTCGCATTCTGGGTATGTTGCGAAGTTGTTGGGGCTCGTAGCGCCATCGCCCAGCGGTCGAAAGAAGCTGCTTTCACGGCCCGGCCGAGGTGGTGGTGGTTCCTTGTCAAGGACGAAGGGGTCGCCTTTGCCGAGCAGGAAGCCTTCATTCCGAAGTAGGCAGGTTAACAGCGTGGTGGATTGTCCCAGAAGGTTGTGGGGGTTTGGTCTCTTTGTCCCTACGGGCAAAGCCGAAACCAGTTTTCAGCCCACGGTTGATTACGGGAGCGTCGGCCGACTGCGAGGGCTTGAAGAGGAAGCAGTCGGGCACGTTTTCTTCGACAGTTTTCAGAAGTGAGGCCAGCGGGAGAGACTGATCGTCGGCGGCATCATCTGGGAAGTGTATTCTTCTGCCGGACGAAAGTGGGACGACAGGCGGCGGAATTCCGGCAGTAGCCGAGGGGTCGGCTGCAGGAGGGACTCCCGGACGAGAAGGCGAGGTCGACTTTCGCTTCTTTTGCATGGTAGGGGGAGTCGTAGAGCCTCGTTTGCGGGAGCCATGGCTGGAGATCGAAGTGATCCAGTCTTGCGTCGGGGCATGTCGGGCGGAGGAAGTGCAAGAGGGAGGGAGGCATGGGATTGTCTTGCATCTTTCGGACTGTGTCTTGAAAGATGTCACGAACTTCGCTACGGGAGACGCTTCGGCCTTTCCTGGAAGAATTGGATGACAGGTCCAAAGGAGAATTGTGGGCTAGCGAGCGGGAAGCCGCCGTGGCCTGAAGAAGAGACTTCTTGGCTTCACGGTAGACGACTTTCGCCTGTTGAAAGTCAGCTTGCAGGGCCGAGAGATCCATTGGCTCGGCTGGTGGGGTGCGCTGGCCAGGTTGCAAGGGAGAGTCTGAGATGACGTCGACACCTGTAGGCGTTGCTTGGATGAAGTAGACAGCAGGGATTGGGCCGATGGCGGCGAGGTCGAGGGCGGAGGTCCAGTGATTGCCGAGGGTGAAAGTAGAGACTTGCGAACGAAGGAGAGCATGAGAGGGAGTGGCGAGCGAAGCGGGAGCTTCGGCAGCAGCGGCCATCATGGATAGAATCCAAATTTCCGTGCGAAAGCTGGTGAACTCAGGCGCGAGGTGGCGTGGAGACACCTCTGGAGGAAAATGAACGCTGATAACAGCCATGCTGTCGCTTTTATAAGGGAGTGCTGCCACGCAAATGCGCAGTAGGGACATGCAAGCAGGCGCCTGCGCACCGGAAGAAGAAATCTCCAGGGGAACATCACATTTGAGGAATATAATGCTAAATTATCAGGTTAAGATGTTTTGGCAACAAAGAAAGGGGACATGTAATGGAGAGCGCTAGATCACGAACAGGAGGCATGCAGCTTATGGATGTAGGCACAAATGCTGTTGGCCCCACTTTAATAAGCAAGGTTTTATCTGTTTAACTGTGTTTACATCGAGATCAGGACACCCCCCCCCCCACCACCTCTTATTTTGGTCTAAGTTACAGAATACAATGATAGCGACCTTCATTTTCGACTGCTTCATAGTAAACAATAGTTAGAAGATTGAGTTTCAGTAAGGTAATGACCTTGTCTGAGTGTATTAAAACCTACAATTCATGTTTAAATCATGATGTGATCCTTGTTTGGCAAAAGAAGACATGTGCGGTAGAACAAACGCTACTTGGACGATTATATTTTCATTTACATTTTAAAAGCAACGGACTTTGCTTTTGATTTAATTTAACTATACACAAATGCTCTCTCGGGTTTCTAGAAACTATGTATTGATTTTAAAACGGTTTATTGGCCCTTTAAATATCTCAATTGTAGCACTGTTTTAAGCCATCTAATGAACAGCGTCATAGTTATGTCGATCTTTTTCTCAACATATTCTCCTTTGTTTTTTCGTTGATTTCTATGACGAGTTATATTTTTCGAGAGCTACAAATCCCTAGATTCCAATGGTTATAAAATGTAAAAGTTTTCACCATGTTTTAACCTTCTAAGACACAGTTGAAAAATAACTCATTTAATACTGTGAAGATTGGCAGCCATTGTTCACCTGAGGTTCGAGCAAGTCTGGGATGCGATCTCAGAAATATTCAAATATGGTCACTAGATGTGCTTCGCCTCGCCAGTAGACTTACGGAGTAGCAAATCAGCACTGGTACCTCTCCTCAGCATCCGCACTAAGGACACCAAGATACACCTGTTTTCAGTTAATAGCAAGGTCAGAAAATCCTTGCATCCCACTTTCTACCTGGGTAGCGAAAGCTATGTGTGTCCAGCAGGGCACTGATCAATCACAGATTTCTTACAACTCACTTCAGTTTCCGCAAGGTGCTACTCAGCTCGGTATAACATTTTTTTTAATGCTTTTAACGGCAAGCCAGATTTTGCATTACAATAGTCTTTCCACAGGTGCTGTTTCATTTTGATGGTTTTCAGTATCTCAACAGGAGAGGAGGGGTGGGAGAGATCATCCACGTTTAGCACTGAAACAGGAATAAATTATTCTGATGCACTGAAGTTTGCTTCTCAAAATGATCCAGCATTCCTCAGGCATTTACCATAAAATTATAATTCCTAACTTCATAGAGTTTGGCACGGAGTTCATCTTAATGACCTGCTTAACTGCTTTAAAATCATTTTCTCCAGTTAGGAAAAAAAAGGCCTTCCCAGATAAATACATCATGGTTGCTGTTTCCCCCAATGGAGATAAATGTCACCCGTGAGTATGACATCGAGAAGTGAAGGCTGATTATTTGGCACTGTTCTTGTTGGATGAGTTACATGTTGAGTATAGCACAATTCATTGACAGTGGCCAGAAACTCTCTATCAAAATAGCCAGGACCATTAGCAATGATATATAAAGTCTTACCGCTGTATAGACTTGAACGGAGGCACCTGAGCCTCCTCACATCTATAAACCTACCAACTTTCCAGCTGAGCAATCGTAAACTTTGCCCTCAAAAGTGTTCCCAGCAACACGCAGAACACAACACTGTAGGAATGGCCTCCAGTCACCGCTGATAATAAATATGTTACAAGTACATAGGCAAATGTTTTGCATAGAGCAAGTGTTCCAACCTTAGTACCCAACTGGAAGTAATCTCGCAACTTTCTGACATGTTGTTCTCCTGTATCTCGTAACTAGTGTCCAGACAGCGTCCTCCCTCCCATTCCCAACCTACACTCTCACACTAACCCTCTCCTTTTTGTCGAAGCACGCAATAGTCGATGACAAGAGGAAAATGCAATATGTACCAAACCCACGTCTCAATTACTTGGAGAAGAACTTTTGTGTGAAGAGTAGGAATATAGGGTAACATGCCTTATGGACTGTATTGCAACCTCTACGCATGATTACTATATCTGTCCAGACCTCATTCAACCCCAATTTTGTTAAGGCAATAGACTAAACCAATATTGAACACAAGCTGCCTGAATCACCTCCATATAATTTTCCATTGTTCTAATTGTTAGTGGAATAAATTAGGTGTCGTCACACAATTTAAATATGCAATTTCTATTTTTCTACCTGAATCATGTACCTGCAATTCGTTTATTTCCAATTTTAAGCCACACACTTTCTTGGATGCTGTTGATGTTAAAATTTCCCTGGGTGAACGCATAAAATGAAGGTGAAATTTACGATTATTGTTGTGTTGATCTTTGGCTTCTAATGCAGTTTTTATCATCAATTCCGTTATTCTTTTGCGGGGACGAGGCAAATCTTAAATAAACAAAAGCAGATACGTAAATAAAAAAAAAATGGTAGAGAATAGCGTATAGAAAGGAAACTAGAGCTCACTATTAAAAACTCAAAACTTAAAGGCAAATTGTAAGAATGGACACTTTCAAAAACGAAGACACTCACATATCTGATAATTTTCGACAACTACACAGTTGGCTTCTTCAGCTGCTCCAAGGGTTGTTTTGAACTCTGGTTATATCTTTTAACTTCGTCTGCTACCAAGTCCAAATTTAAATGAGAGCACGGCCTCTGGTATTAATTGGGACGTGTAACCAGAATTCAAAACAACCCTTGGAGCGCTTAACACGTCCCAACAAATACCAGAGGCCACTCTCACGTTCATTTGGACTTGGTAGCAGATGACGTTAAAATATGTACCTGGAGTTCAAAACAACCCTTGGAGCGACTGAAGAACACAACAGGTTAGTCGTCAAAAATTAGGAGGTATGTGAGTGTCTCAGTTTTTAAAAGTGTGCAATTTTTAAAGTATACCAACCAGCAGGTTTTTCGGATTTAAACCTTAAGAGTTAACATTTTTTTGCAGTGGATAGCCACTTCTGCAGTGGCAGTGTGTAATAACTACAGTATACTGTAAAATGTATAATTATACTGCACAAATGTATATCTAATCTTTGTCAATTTTGGGTAGTACTGTACGGTATCAGTTTGGCTTTAATTTTAGCTACATCAGCACATCAACCTACACGTAATGGCGTCAGGTGGATGATTTTTTTTTAATAATTTATTTTGTTGCACCTATTGTTATACTGTGGTCGGTATCTTGTCTGTCCTGGACAGCTCGTCAGCTAGCACATTCAATTTCCCTGCTGTGCACCTAAGTATCAACGTCATGCGAAAGGCCTGTCAGAGGTCAAATAGGGTGGACACTTCATCCATCAGGGTGCGGGAGTGGGTCCTGCCTCCTCGCCCAACATATGCTACAGCTATGGTATTGTCTGATATGGCAGCAACAGTCTTCCCTCACAGCCATGAGGACCACATGTGGACAGCGTAGACAATGGTCCGTAAATCCAGCGCGTTGATATGAAGGGTCACCAGTTGTTCCCCATCCCAACGTCGTAGCATCAGCAAAAATAAGATCTGGGATAGGGGGATGAACCAGCTGTCAGGTTGAGTGCCTGAAGCTACCAGCAAAGGAACTACCAAGGAAAGTTGGTCAAGGGAACTTCATTCTCCCAGGAAAGCTGTAGGAAACATTCATCCTTCCAGTACTAGTGCGTCGGTCTGGACCTCCAAGCACCCAGAGGCACAAGCAAGAGTTATGATTGCTCCCAAGTTCCTTGTGGACATCAAGGACAAGACAAGATTAGTGGTGACCATACAAAGACAAGATTAGTTTGAAGATCCTTTCAGAGGACAGGCCGAATCAGGAAGTTGACCACGTTGAATTTGGCTCCTAGAAACACAAATGACTGAGCAGTCTAGAACCTCGACTTCAGAGCACTGATGCCTATTCAGAGCCTTTCAAAAAGGGAGAGGCAAACTCAAGATTTGGAAGGAGCTGCGTCGGGCAAAAATTCCAGAAAAGTCAACTGTATCCAGGTACGCATGAGACTGGATCTAGCTGCTGTGGAGAAAATTTACAACTAGACGTAACGTGTGGAGCCGTGCTATGCCAGAAGAGTATCACCTCGAAAGGTAAGTGCGACCTCCCAATATGAACCGGAACAGGTGGAAAAGGACAGATGAAGCGGTATGTGGAGATGCACATCTTCGAAATTCACAGATACAGTGAACTTTTCCTACTGGAGGTATTCCCGAAACAACGCAAGAGTCACCATCTGGGAAAATACTGGCAAGCGACATTTACTGTGGCGTGCGTACGACATTAAAAGTTCGAAGATAACACTTCACCGCAAAGAAATAAACAAAAACCCTGTCCACTTGAATTTCCGGTGGAATAATGTAGCATCCGCCTTCATCAGAAGAGTCCATGCAAAAAAGGAACAAAACGAGGTTCACATCGCTTCTGACACAGTCTAACCTCGTCTCGTAGTGTGATCTTTGAACTTTTAATGAGCTTCCATCTGGAAGTAACATTTGTTCAAGAACTAGTTGAGTTTCCAAACATTGAAAAATGAAAATCAATTGAGTGCCCAAGTTTTTCTTGGGGATCAGCCAGGCAGGGCTGTAGTGAAGCCCAAAGTGTTGGGGGAAAGACATACGGCTCCCATCCTAAGCAGCTTGACAACTTCTGCCTCTAGTAGTTTGCTCGGGGGAAGGTTCTGCAGCCTGAGTCAAGGAGGGATAGCAGAAGAAGGGGGAATGTAGTCATTTCTGATGATCGAGAGAATGCGTAAGGCGCAAGACGTGATTAATTCCCATTTGCGTACATGACGTGATAGCCTGCCTCCCATCCGACGGTGAAGAGGAGAAATACTGTCTCTGAAAAAGTCAGGAGGGGGACGGAGGGATCTACGATCACCCCAAGGGGCCCCATCGCTCCTATGAAAGGAACATCCACTACGACCCTGATGTTGGTAGGACTACTTTCATCTGCACTTCATTGATAAGACCTCCTGGGGGACAACTTCTCTTTTCCTGATCCACTTGTAGGGGTAGGTAGGCCCCTAAGGGAGCCGGAAAAGGGACCTACGAAAGGGATTTTGTTTAGCCTTGCCGGGAGGAGGTTTCAGAATCGGAGGAGGTTTGACCTTATCACGCAGTTCCAGTGCCAAAGAGAGCCACGTAAGCCTGCAAAGAAGCCGAGGATGCGAAGTATGCCACGTCAGAGTGAGAGGCTGCTCAAACACTCCATCAAAGTAAGAAAGTCAGACATGATCATCCTCGGCCTGACGAATATGCGTCTTGATGACGGCAGGAGACGTAAGCCAAGATTCCAGTTCCATGTGAGCACGTTCCATAATAT
Organism: Lithobius niger; assembly: GCA_023313725.1. Taxonomy (NCBI): domain Eukaryota; kingdom Metazoa; phylum Arthropoda; class Chilopoda; order Lithobiomorpha; family Lithobiidae; genus Lithobius; species Lithobius niger. The sequence continues at coordinate 4,366 of JAHWFP010129341.1, read as the reverse complement.
ACTCGACTTTAGGGACGGTTCGATACTGCACATATTTGGGGGCACCCGTACTGGTGGCCTAAAAGAAAAAAATTTCTCTTCTTGGGGGTCGTGAGCCGGGAACAGCTACCTGACAGAGAGGGGGTGCTCACCTTCATGTGGACTTGAGACTATGGTAGGTTATCAGAAGCGTACAGAATCCGAATTCAAAATTGTGGTGCGAGACGGGTCCGCTAAATTAATAACCAGGCGAGGAACATTCCCGGTAGTTAAGTAGGAAGTGGGGAGTACACGTGGCAAATTCACCCGATCGGCCTGCACAAATAGGGAGGCTATGCAACTCGCCTGGCGGTCCTGTAAATATCGGGAGGCTATGCAACGCACAAAGTTAGGAGCATGGCAACAAACAAGCAAACGATAACGGACATGTCAACAGAGATGGAGCTGTAATCAGAGTCCAAACTAACTTTAAGGCCTGAGGAAAATAGCAGTTAACTATCGAAAATTCGCTAGACAGTGTGAGTGTCTTTTGTTGTGAAAGTGAGCGTTTTTCTAGTGACTTTTGTTCGTTTTATAATGGAGTTTCACAGTACGAAAATTAACGATGTTTTTCGGATAAAGCGTCTCAGGAAAGGTTTTGCTTGCTTGAAGATTATTGAAGCCCGAATTTATTGATGACACCATTGACTCCAATCACACATACAGTTTACTGTTTAGATGGCGGTGCCAGGTTGATGGAGCTGTGAAACGCTAAGCAAAACTTGAAGCAACTTAACGATAATAAAGTCCTTGCATCCTTAAACAAACTGCAATCAACTGTAACGTATACTGCCTAGTACATAACCATTCTAGATGGAATTTTATGGTTATTGTGATGCAAACTACTCAAACAAAAGTTGATGTCAACAGTGGCCCAATAAAAACACACGAAAATACTTCTAAACAATAGCAAACATAGTTTTATGATGTTCCAAAATCTCTCAAGATATTCTTTCCATACTATTGCGTACCCCTGGAAAAAGAAAAGTAGATGACAACTTCAAGTGATTTAGTGGTCAGCACCGTTTTTTGAAAGTTTGTCAGAATCGATATCAGAATAGGTACACCAGTACTACCAGAAGAATAACAAAGGTTTCAAATTCTTTGCACAAATTAAAAATAACACAAGATTCATTAGTAAGGCTACGAAAAAAAAATTAGTTGTTTCTCAGGCCCTGCCTGGTGGTCAAATTTGACCCTTGTCGATGCTTTTTATTTGCTAGTTCAAGCTAAATTTATTACCGTTACAAGGAAAAGCAATTCAGTTAGCTGAAAATAAGTATTATTTAGCCTAAATTAACCACTTTCAGCTCCGGAAAATTAAGTGTTTTGCAAGTTTTTCCGTAAAATTAAAATGCAAGTGTTTTGAGCAGTTGAAAGTAAGACTTGAGTTACTTCCAATAAAATAAAAAAATAAAATAAAAAGCCTGGTGGCCTGGTTACTTTTTGAATGAAAATACCCGAGAAACAAACTTATTTCTTTTCACGGCCTAATGGAGATTTATTAGCTGTACATCAGAAAAAGCCAGCGAGAGGTCTTATCTACACAAATCATGAAATGTCAATTTTATCTCAAGAAGCTAGTATTGTTATTATAAGGCTTACCAGCAGTTTTACACACTTCTGGCCTAAACAAATCTGAAGGAAAAACTGGATCACATCCTGGCAGATTGATTTGTTCCCTTAATTCCTTAATGGTAAATGCAACTTGCAAGGGTCCTCGACGGCCAATCACGTGCACTCTTTTAATACGACTTTTTGATAATGCATTTAAAGCGTGTTGTGTGATATCTGTTTTCTGCAAGCCAAAAAAAAAAAGAATAATGTTAATAACCGACCTTTAGTAGTTAAGAATTATTAATTATCAACACTTAAGCATATTGAGTAGGATGCTCTAACCCCCACAACCTGACTAGCCCACCCTCCCTCCACCCAAAAAAAAGAATCATTTAGATCAGTGAAACGAGGCATAATACTAAAAATACTTCTAAACAACGCCCGTTTCCTGCTGTTCATCACTGGCGTCGCTTAAAAGAGTTAGCATCACGCCTATAGGTGCAGATTCACATTTTTCTTAACTTGCCATTGGCCGGTAAAGCAGCAATTTTTAGTCGCCAACTGAGAAACTTCTGTCGCCAAATTAAAAATTTCTGTTTCTAGGCATTGGAAGCCACTAACCAATTAAAAAAAAATTATTCAATCTACAAGCTGTGATCCATGAATTTTTTGTTCTCGGTTTGGGGTTTTGAAACCTTGTTTGAAAATAAAGAAATCCTCTCTGTCCATAATATTTCTTCTCTTAACTTTTGAAACGAAGAGCTACAGCTTGAGATAAAGTCCATCGGAATGCTGACGAAAAACCCTTATAAAATCTACCAACAAGAAGTGAAAATACATCCAGTTCGTTTCAGGCTTATTTATCACCTGCCAATCCACCAGCCGAATTGGCTACTAAGACAAATATTTTAATCGCCAACCTGCCTAATTTAATCGCCAACTGGTTAGTGGCCGGTGGATTTCTGCACCCATAATCAAGCCTCATATACCGTACTGGCCTGAATATAAGAGTCCAGTATTTTTTTTTTTTGGGGGGGGGGATTTATTCCACTAAAACTGCATCTTCATCTTACATTTGCGCTCATATCCATAATTCGGCCAAATTTTGACACATTTTGAAGTTTGAATACACCATTCAAACCGTTTTTTAGAGCTATCCATTGGTGCTAAGAGAAGTCAGCAGCTCAAATAGTTTCTGAATTATTCAGTAGCAAAAACTAAAATATAACCAGAAGTGGACCTTACAAATTGTGATGGAACCCACAATTAAAAAAAAATAATCGTATATGACGAAATATATGATTCTGAATCAGCCTTGTCTCAACTATGCTATGGTATCAAGTATGTTGGTAATAGAGGCACTAGAACATCTTGGGTAAAAGTCATCCGCTATAATCGTGCCCGTTAGTTCTTGTAGAATTTATGAGCCCAAAACAGCAATTCGCCTTATATTCCAGCCGCCTTACAATACGTACTATTTATTCTTGTTTCATAGTTAACGAGTCCATCTGAAGTACCGCAAGTTCAAAATAAAGATCAGAATTGAAAGTGAAAATAAAAAGAATAGTATCAGAAAATGACTTTTCAAAAAATTAGGACTTTATATTTCTAAAATTACACAACAACGAATGGATTCACATTTCCTGAAGTACTTACTTTCAGCGTATCCACAGACATGAGCAAAATGCGAGCGACGTCTAGGGCTACATTACCTTGCCCAACAATTGCAACTTCTTCAACATCCAAGTTTAGGGGAAACTAAAAAATCATACAAAATTAGTGTTTTATTTTTTCATGGGTAGCAAAATGAACTACAATCGATATCAGAAAATTACTTATAAATATCATGTTCTCTTAAACCTAAAAATTCCTGAAATCCGGCATTCTTTTCAACCTGTGTCCACAGTAAAGGAACGTTACCTGTGAATCTTCTTCTAGACCATTATACCACCCCACAATCCTCCTAGCTGACAAGGCAAGATCCTAAGAAGAACAAAAAAAAAACAGTATATTTTTGCAAAGCAGTAGCTAGGAGATGGCCTAAATGACCTCCCCAAGGAAACACTACAGCAATTTGGCAATACGAACAACCATCAAAGGAACGTTTTGAATACAAGCCTAGGAAAAGCACAAGGAACAGTCAACTAGTTCATGCAAAGCTTGCTGGCGGTAAAGCATCTAAGTAAAATGGTAAACATCGATAATCTGGCATCAGTGTTACGTGGTACAGTAGAACCTCGATTATCCGATGATCCGTTAACCGGCATACTAGGTTAACCAATACCCTCCCTTACATCACGTGTTGCAGAAGTATCCCTCAAAGCCCACTGCCCACTTAGCCAGTTGGTCCCTGTCTTAACTAGGGATGGGTCGGTTTCATTTTCTTGACTTCGGTTCCGGTTTCAGTTTTCATGCCCACAAAACCGCGGTTTCGATTTCGGTATAGGTTTTTGCCACGCTCATCCCCACCCATATATTTCTAAGTTTATTTCTTGTAACAGTACTATTACTAGCTTCGAACTCGCTCCTGCTCTCATTTTCATCGGCATCATGGACCACGGGTCTAGCTGTAGCACCATTTTCCTCTACTATTTTCTTTTTAATAACTGGGAGCTTTGCTGTCATTTATACGTAGAAAATGATAATTATTAAAATTAAAAATAAATTAATCAATCTTTGATTTTTCGAACACCGTCGCGAATCGGTTTCGGTTTTCAGTAAAACCCGAAAATTCGGTTTTGGTTTCGGTTACCGACCCATCCCTAGTCTTAACCCCCCGTGCTAAAAATGA
>JAHWFP010129339.1:43643-57012 GCA_023313725.1 Lithobius niger | reverse complement strand
TGATATGTATAATTCAGCGTCCACACTGGACCCTGAACACCGCGTTTGGCGTCTGGGCCCCAACTTGTCTGCCCCCTCAGGCAAAATTCGAGACCCACCCTTCCATGAACCTTTCCACATTGAACCCAACATCACGTCTAGTACCGCTTCCACACTGGACCCCGAACACCGCGTTGGTGGTTGGGCACCGACTTGTACTCACAGGCAAAACGCATTCCGACACATGTCTTTCCAAACCCCTTTCCACACTGAATTCCGACATCGCGTCCAAGTTCCGGACTTTAGTTATTCTTTCTGTCACTACAACATTTTCGGCGCTATCGTTGTTACTTCTCCCCTCCCTCTCCATTCCCTCGTCCTGCTATCCCTTTATCCTGCTATTGCTTATCAGCGCTCCAAGAGTCGAAACGTTTCCCTAAGTGCGGGTTCGCGCTCTGACCCTTTCCGCACTGAAACACGGGGTCGGAGTCGGCGCCTCAAGTTCCGACTTCGAGCAGGACTTGAAAGTCGGGGTCGGGCCCAGACCCAAGCCGGAGTCCAGTGTGGAAAGGTCAGGGTCGGGTCCGAAGTTTTACCGCAGTTTTTCGTTAGCAAATAGTATTGAGTCAGATGCGAGATGAAGGCGAAAGGTACCAACAACAACCCTCTAGTCACACTAAAATAGCATTCAGAAGGTCCTATCTTCTAAAGTGGCACTATCACCGATTGAAAATCGTACGAAAATACCGCCATATATAGTTGCAGTGATATTGTTAACTTTTACTGCTTGCTCCCAAGTGCACGAGGACGTACCAAATTTCTACACAACAATGAAGGAGACTCGTGACTTGTTTCTTTCGTAAAAAGAAATGGCATCGTGCATTCCTTCGCTTGATGCAAGCAAGTACTATACTATCCGCCAGAAAAGAAGACTTTCCTTATATGGTCATTTTATGACTACTAATCTTTCATGGAAAAAAGTGCGCCTTGCCTCTATACTCTATAACTGCGTCGTCGTGGCAACGCTATTAGACCAACAACAATGGCGTCGCTTTCCGATCAAGTTCGTGTCAACAAGAAAGAGTAAACTCTCCACAGTCAAGCTAGGGGTGTTATTTGGAACGTTTTCAGTATTTCACGAGTCAAGGAGAATCTATTTCTATTAGTATTACTAAGAATTACTTGCATTCAAATTTCAAGCTTTTTAGCTCGATGTGCATGATTAGCCCAAATTATGGCCCTAGCAGCTTTAGTATATGAGCACACGTTGGCTCTTTAGCCATGGCGGATACCTGCAAGGTAAACGACGCAGCCGGCATGCACAATGCATACCCCTGTTTTGGAACGCGTTGGACTTCTTTCTTGGCGGAGACTATAGATAGTGCTAAATGTTGCCAGATTCTTCAGTATCAATTGGTGATGGTGCCACTTTAAGGTACACAAAACAAATTGAAAACCTGTTCATAGGTTTGACGTCTAGATGAGAACAAAACTGTCCCAACTAAAACAACAAGAACATTGCAGTCACATTAAAATAATGTTCAAAAGGCCCTTGTCCTTGTTAATACCTACATTTTAAGCTACAAAAATTCGAAATCGGTTCATTGGTTCGATCTCGGTATACTGAAATTTTTCGTACAAGAACTTAAAAATAATTGATACGAGATCCTGGACCTTGTTCCCACCTACGTTTTAAGATATAAAAATTGAAAACCGGTTCGTTAGTGTGATCTCCAGGTAGGTAAAAAGGTCCCAACAATAACAAGATATGGTCATTCTGTGGAGGCCATAAATTTTTAATGTATGTATTGTGTACGTGGTTTATCTTGAGTCCTGCAGTTATTTTATGAGCGGCTACGTTTTCCTAGAGGGGGTGGCATTAATCGACAGCCGCCATTGTTTTTGTAGCCATCTTGGATATCAACAAGGCACTCTGCTACCAAAAACATACAATTAATTATTGTGTCGTTCTGGGGCGAACTCAAGATAGGCCGCAGACACTATATTGAAGTAATTATGACACGACCCCAAATACCGAATTTGTTGATTATGTGAATTCTGGGGGAAAGTATAAGATTTCAAAGTTGGACGAAAACATGGAAGTTGATGCTAAGGCTTACATAAGGTTCTTGATGTAATTTGTTTGTTTTAGTGTACGCAAGCGTGCGACCGGAAACGGCTTCCATGGTTAACTAATCAGTGGTTGAAATAATAAAGTGTTTTGTTTCGTTTCAATTGTGTCCCTCCGCTGCAGCAGACGCGGTTACATCATCATTTCTATGTTACCGGTAATAATGATATAGTTAGTGTTAATGATGGGATGTACTTGCGCGTGTACGTTGTGTCAGTTCGTTCAGTATTTGAATAGGGAATTTAAAGGGGCCTTGCCTCCAAATGACAGGCAGCACCATCTATAGCCATTTTCACCGCTGTCCAGTTCTGTGTAGCCCTTACTTTCAACAAGCGAAGGAACACACAAATAGATTTCTTTTTATGAAGCAAACAAGCCACGTGCCTCATTAATTAGTGAGTGTAAAGTTGGTGTGTCCACGTGCACCAGGAAGTAAGCGGTAAAGTTAAGCCTAACGTAACAACGATAGTTTTTTTTTTAAGAACGACCGTTTTGAAATGCAGATTTTGAACCTAGATGGGCGCCATCGAGTGACAGTGATATCGTTAACCTTGACCGCTTCCTCTCAGGTGCACGTGGACGCACGAGCTTTACACTCAGTAATTAAGGAAAACACGCGACTTGTTTGTTGCGTAAAAACAAATTTATTGGCGGATTCCTTCGCTTTTTGAAATCAAGTGCTGCGGGAGTGGGTCCAGAATCCCAGAAATAAAATTCAAATCCAAATACATAGAACTAACTAAAGTGTCCGCGGCCTATCTTGAGTTCGCCCCATGAAGAACGACACAGATAATCATGGCAGCAGAGTGCCTTGTTGATATCCAAGATGGTTACAAAAACAATGGCGGCCGTCGACTAAAACCGTCCCTACCAGGAAGACGTAGCCGCTCGTAAATAACTGCAGGACTCAAGACAGGCCGCGGACACTATAATGGGGAGACGGCGCTAGATGCTGCACCATATCATTCGGTGAATAGGCACCTTGACGAGCCAGGAAATTCGTAGATTGAATTTCTCCCTCTGATGAAAACGTTTGTTGGTGTACATGCAAGGATACCTGAGCAGTAAAGTGTCCGCAGCCTATCTTGAGTTCACCACAGAATGAACACACATAATTGATTGTACGTTTCTGGTAGCAGAGTGCCTTATTGATATCCAAGATGGTTAATAAAACAAAGTCGCCCCCTCCAGGAAGACGTAGCCGCTCATAAAATGCTTGCAGGACTCAAGATACGCCGCGCACACAATACTTATATAATCCAGTAGGCAGGATTACGGTGGGCCAGATTTTCGTTTCTTCCTGAAACTCGAAATGGAGGTTGACATTGCAAAATATTTGCCAAAATAGAGCTAAATATTTCTTCAACAGTCTTCAATCATATCTATGGAATTCACTTCCAACAGATGGTGTCGTCGTCACCTGCCAGCACTACTAACCAGTAGGTATGGGTCGATAAACCGAACAGAAATTTCTGTTTTTACTGAAAACCGAACGTATTTTGATTTTGTCTCCGTTTTTTCGTACGGTGTTCGAAAAATCAAAGATTGATTTGTCGTTTTTTAAGTTTTTTAATAATTTTCATTTTCTGCGCTCCTAATCTAAGCTCCTAATCATAAAAAAAAAAAGAAAGTAGCAGAGGAAAGTGGTGTCACAGCTTGGCCGATGGTTAATGACGCTGCTTAAAGTGAAAACAGAAGTGAGTTGGAAGCTAGTAATGCTGTACTGTTTCAAAAAAAAAAAAGAAAATCTAGAAAAATCGGGTGGGGGAGGGGGAGTGTTGGCAGAAACCGAAACCGAAACCACGGTTTTGTGAGCTTATACAGTTTTTATATGTTGGTTTCGTCCAAAATGTACGCAAGAAAATGAAAGACGAAAGCAAAAAAAAAAAAACGAAACCAACGTAAAAAAGCTGTAATACCGAAACCGGAATCGAAGTCAAAAATTGAAACCGATCCATCCCCACTTACCAGTTTAAAAATAAATTGGGGTCATACATAGTGTTTATACACGACATCGCTGTTAAAAACATTGTTTTCCTTAAGTGAGTTGGCATTTATATAGGCTAGTATGGAAACTTAAATAATTTTTTAAGTTACATTTTTGTATAAAGCGCATACTAAGGCACTACTTTGACATTTACCTCACGTAACAGTCAGTTGTAATGTCATAAGTAGTCAGAAGAACCTTTTAGTCTGAACCAAAACAATGTTTTGCATAAAATGGCAGCTGGTTAATTGGTATTTATTTGGCAAAGAAACCTACAAATGACTAATTACATTTTTGTATAATGAGCATAAATTAAGTACTACCAAGAATTTATAGGGTTGGGGAGGAGAATTTGTAACTCTAAAAAGTCACCATTGAAACGTCCTAGATCCATTCCAATTAGTTCCATCAGAGTTTTCAGAGGGCGCCACGTGTTCCATTTGGTATTTTTGCTCATTTTTCAGCCCAAATCTAAAGTAAACTAAATTCCAATAAAGCTGAACTGAATAAAATTAAAAACAAGCTAGTTTCGTTTAGTTTAGTTAAGTTTATGCTGAAAACTGAGTAGAAATTCCCACATAAAACTCATGGCGCCCTCTATAAACTTAGACGGAACTAGTAGGAATGAACCTAAGACGTTTCAAAATGGGTCTCAGTCACAAATTCTCTTCCTAAAACTTATAAATTCTTGGTGCTACTTTGACATACGAACCAGTCCCTCTCGTGACAGTCAGTTATAAGTTTAATTTCTGAGAAAGGTAGTTACAAAAAAGCTGTTAGTCTGAAATAAAACAATGTTTTTCTTGTGACAGTCTGTTCCAGTGTGGTTTTTTTCGTGGTCGCGTGGTTTTTTTTTTTTTTTCAATAACTCCGCTCACAGAATTCAAAAGAAGGAGAGGCTGTAATAAAGCGTAATTTGCATTATAATCCTTCCTTGTTATCACACCAAACCAACCAAGTATTTTATTTGTAGAAAGCAAAGTAGAATAGCGTGAATATAGGTACTGCCACAAGCATAAAAACCCGCAGAAATATCTTCATTCGCCATAAGAGTTTGTTTGTTCTGTTGCATCAAAAAGGTGCTTGGTGAGTTTGACGTTTTAAGATAATTCTGAATGCCAGAATTTTCTTATCTAAATGACCAATGACCACATTAAGAATAGTCAAATAGTGCAAAAACATTTGAACATAAAAAATGCGGCGTTCCGGTGCACAAAACTGTGCCGTTTTGAAGCATTAAATATTCAGCATAATGCTACGTCACTTCATAAAAAAAAAATAAACAGAAAAGAAAAAAGTGGAAACGCCATTACATGACACAAAAACAAATACAGACACGAACCTATTTACGTTGCCTTTTGGGCTTATATCTCAGACTGCCTGAGCGGGAAATCGAACCCACGAACTTTGAAACCAAAGGCCGAGGACCTACCGCTGAGCCAGACTGACACGGCCGAAAGGAAACGTCCATAGGCGGTATTAAACACGTGCATATATACACAGACTTTCAAATCGCCACTGGAGGTAAGTGAGTTTTTATATGTATATCTTTATGTTTATACGTGTATAACACGTATTAAATGCTGGCCATACACGTATAAACATAAAGACATACATATAAAAACTCACTTACCTCCAGTGGCGATTGGAAATTGTGTATATATGCGTGTGCTAAATGCTGCCTATGGACGTTTCCTTTTGGCCGTGTCAGTATAACTCAGCTGTAGGACTTTGGCCTTTGGGTTCAAAGGTCGTGGGATTGATTCCCCGCTCAGCATATAAGTCCAATGCAACGCAAATAGGTTTGCATCTGTATTTATTTAACTCTTGTTGAGCTGTCGGCGTTCCATCCTGTTTAAACAGAAAAAATAGTGTGTGTGTTGGCAAAAGCAACAAAAAAAATAGGTGTGTGGACAAAACCTCGCACAACATGTAATGCTGAGTCAGCTAAGTAGACCTGGAAAAAACGAGAAGTCGGGTAAAGTCGTTAAATTTTTCGGAATGAAAGGGGTTCTAAACGAAAATGCCCGTCTTCTCCCCCCCCCCCCCCCCACCTCCATTCGTATTTTGTCTTCAAGCTTTAAGCTTCCTTTGGTTATATATTCATCATCATTCATAACCATTAAAAACTTAAGCTCGGTTGTTTGTTTATATATACGTCTTCTCCTCCGGAAGTAGGAAGGCTAGAAATGTGAGAAAGGTCTCGAAAGACAGGAAATTACTCCGGATATCGTTTAGGCGTATTTTGCTAGTTCTAGGTAAAAGTTTTCCCCTCGAAAAAACCCCTTAGGACCATTGTTGAAACGAATTTTTCGAAGTTGATTGTTAGTTTCGGAATATCACATTTAAGGTATATTTTTAAGGTATAGGATTGAATGCATGACTCCCAGGTCTGTAGTACTCAAGTAAATAAATTCAATCACATATTCCTGCTGAGAGAATGGTTCACAATTGTTGTGCCACGTAGGCGGCGCGTGGTCCAGTATTGTTTTCGGTGGGATTATGGCCTGCAACCCGAATAGCTGTCATTCAAGAAAGAGGCACGAGCAACTCACTCATGGGACGCTGTTGGGAGTTGTATTTTGGGTATTTCAAATTCAAACTGCCAATTTGGCCGTAAATTTAAATGAACCTAGCGGAGTCGCTCGCTGCGTTCGAGGAGATTTCTTGTTGAAACTCATATGGTGCTGACAGACACTCCCAGCAAAATTTATCAAACATATGTTCAAGGAAATGAGCCAAATAATGTGCGCATTTTTCCACTACAGGATAAATATTTAGCCTACAGCTTACTAAGAGTGTTTAATAAAAAGTGCTGTCTCTGATGACAAACGCTGATTTTCGTTCGCTTCGCTCACTCAATCAGCGCAACCTACCCTACTACTTAATTACTGTATTTAGGAAAAAGTGCTGTTCTGATGACAAACGCTGATCATCGTTCGCTTCGCTCACTCAATCAGCGCACACATTTCCTCAGAAACCTGACTGAATCATTGTAACACCGAAAACCTCACATCACATGTAATTTGTGTTAGTACTACACTTTACATGGGCTTTTTTTGTTTCACTTTTTTAAGATTTTTTTTTCTTTACGTCCTGCTCAGTGAAGATTTTTCCATCGGTTCCTTATCACTTCACTTTCTGATGACCCATCACTAGGTGAAACAGCTGCAGAAATCAAGTCGTTCATTTCGCACTACAGTATAAATATTTAGCTTACTAGTGTTTCTGATGACAAACGATGATTTTCGTTAGCTTCGCTCACTCAATCATCGCAAACATTTTTTCAGGAACGTGACTAAATCAATGTAACCACCAAGAAGAGTATTCCTGGTACCCCTTTCTGGTGTCAATATATTTTCTATACGTAATTTAGTATTTAGCATTTAATCTTTTTCTGTCTTTGTGTTGCTGCTAAACGATTTTTCTCTTGTCCTAGATTTGTCAGTTATTATAGAATCGGTGAATGACTCCAATTTTAAAACGGATAATAAAATAGTACTGCGAAAAGCTACGCGTCTTTACTGGACAACAATTTAGTAACTCGCTCCTCGTTGGTCCGTGAACGCCAGACCGTTGTTGATGGACGTTCTGGACGGCTTCGAGGCTTCCACGAAAAAAATGTGGCAACAATCATGACGTCATGTATTGGTGAGGCATTGTTGGGTGATTGTTGCCGATTGTTGCAAATGGTCATTGTTCGTTAATTTCGGACATTTAGGACCCAGCTCGGACTTTGAAAGTACGCCTACACAACGAACGGTTTAAGTTGCTTTCTTTTGACAAACTTCTCATATTTGTAGCCTTCTACTGCCAGAGGAGAAGATGATCATCCCCAACCAACCAAGCACCCACCCAACCACCCAACCAACCAAGCATAAACCGCATCTTTTTAACGAGGAGAGATTACGTAAAGGTACGAAAAGATTAAATGCTAAATGCAAATTAGGCCTATACTTAAACAAACTATATTGATAACAGAAAAGGGTTTTAGAAATATTTCTACGTTTTCATTTGTAAAACATCGACATTCGATCAGTATGCCATAAGCTGGTGCTTTACTCAACAGTCTAGCGTAATTGTTGGTAAACACGCATATAGGGGTACGATTTCGTTCTGCGTGTAGGCTGACTTGCATTAAAACCTCACGAAACTGTTGATTAACTCTGTCAAGAAAGCTTTGTGTTAATGTTTGTTCAATGACGCATTATTATCTTTTGACGTTTTACAACTATTTCGCCATTGGGAATGGGGCGGCATAAATTAATGCACAAAAACGCTAAAGGACACAAAGTAGGAACGTAAGGTAAACATTCCTAAAATAAGTGAAACAAGAAAACCTATGTATGGGTGGTATACGAATTTATAGGGGTTCGGTGGTACTAACACGGTGACTTGCGGTTTCTGGTGTTCAGCTCTGGTGTTGCTTCTACATCATACGCAGCACAATTTATTTGAATAAAAAAATCTGTTCACGACAGGGATCAGGTTACAAAATTAGTAGCAAGACTTACTATGATACAAACAAAGAAAAATGACAGAGTAGGCACAAGTTATAGTTTGTTTATGAACTGAAACATTACGAAAAACGCGCACTACTATGTTCATGATCGTTTTTTGATGTGAAATTCTCCGTCAGCAGCATAAATATTGAAACAAGAAAGGTCCTCGAGCGCAGCGACACGCGGCGGAATGAGCGAGCGACTCCGCTAGTCTAAGTTAAAAAATTCAACGGGACTCCTGCATTTGTTGGTGATATCTGAAAGAAAACCTTGATTTCTTTTTGAAAATATTTATGCCAAAGTAATTATAGCACAGAGCCAACATTTTTTCCCTCTGCCACTCTGTGCGGAAGTACAATTTTTACAGTCATAAAGCAAACGCTCATTACGTGTCTTCGTACGTCGGGGCGTTTCCGTTTGTGAATAGGCTTACAGCGACAAAATATTGACAGGGTTTAAACACTGTTGCGATTTTTAAGTTTCTTTGCGATTGGTTCATGCCTGTAGAATATGATCCTCTTCCCCCCCCCCCCCATCCTGCTACGGCTACGCAGGCAGAAACAATTTTTTTTTCACGAATTCCTGTCATTTGGAGGGTTTTTATAAAACACGTTTTCCTCGCATGCGCACAGTCGGCAGAATCTCCGGGAGGAAGCAGCCGACTGTATAACTTATTTAGTTTTTCAATTGTTTCCAATACAATACTTAAATGCAAACTAGTTTCGTTTAGTTTAATTTAATTTTAAGCTGAAAACTGAGTAGAAGTTCCCACAAAAAAGTTCCCATATGACAGTTGATCATGGCTCTGGTGAAATAAAATTCGACATTCAAATTCCTCTATTACTTGCCGCTATTCCTACAACGGCTTGCAACGTGTAAAAACAACTATTGCTACAATGAAAAATCACCTCTGAATCGATCAGCTATACAGAATTGACCTGACACACTGTCGCACGTGCTGACATGTTGTCATCAAGTAACAGACGTTGGACAAAGCGTGGTCAAAGCACGGACATAAATATTTATTTCTAATTCTCCTTTTTTTTTTTTCACGAACTAAATTTGGTGGAGAATGGATAAACCGGACCGGGTAGACGTGGCAATAAACCGAAAACGAAAAAAACGCAAACAAATCAAATTAAAAAAAAATGGCTTCACCGTTTAGAAAAAAAAGCATTAGAGATCGTACCCCCATGGAACCTTTTTTTCATAATATACGTCGGATGTATTGTACAGTTTCATGATTAGAGATGCAACGTGTCTCATACGCAATGGTAGAGGACTTATAACACCTTGGGGCACAAAGTCTACTCCTCACTCCTTTTAAAGGGACACTCGCCCTGCCTTATAACAATCCGCGTGCCAAATTACAGCTACGCGCAGATCGTCATCCGAGCAATTACATTGCCAAGGTCAGCTGGGGTGGTAGCTGCGTTTCTCGCATATCTGCTGTCTCGGTTAGCTTTGGGAATAGTACACGAGACAGAATCAAGTCAACGATTATGTCGTCACAAACCAGAATGATTCTCGTATTTTAAAATCACAATTTATAATTTTCTAGGCTAGTGTCTTATAATTTTGCTTCGGCGATCTATTGGCATAATTAGTTTTAATTTTTACCGCATTAGTCTATTAGATTTTAGATCTCATGGTAATTATTAGAAAATTAGTAGATGTACAGTACCGCTCAAAAATAAATGGACAAAATCAACAATAGATGTGCTGGACCAGTCTGCTGCTGTAAAAGGGACGAGCACTTATTGTTACAAGAAATAGCGATACCAGTACAGATTATTGCCAAGCGTCGGCTCCAGTTTTGCTTTCTATTGTTGCAATAACGTGAACATGGCAACAAAGGTTTGTCCATTTATTTTTGAGCGGTACTGCACACACAGAGATGAAACGTCATGATTATTGTACGCGCGCAATTTAAGAACGACCCATATAGTTACGGGTCGTTCTTAAATATAGTTAACAATATTCAACAAAAAATCTCCTATAGACGCCACATTTTAAAACGGTTTTTTAGCAAGGGAAAGACTAACGGTAAGGAAATAGACCTTTGGAGCCGTACTTGATGTGGAGGATCGAGAAAAATGCCGCTGGGAGGTATATCCCTTTAATGTCCAACTTAGAATTACGGCTATAATTTTAAGGTTAAGAACTGGAAACAAATTACCAGGTTTTTGTACCGCAATTTTACGGAAATTTTTAACGGTGCTTCCTGTTATATTCTTCAAAACATCCTTTTTTTTTTTTGTTTCTATGTTGTTCCGTGAAAGTTTTTAATTTATGAGTGGTGGTGTTAACACCATTCACAAATTGAAGAAGGTAGCAATAGAATGACCTTGAAAGCATTTGATAAGTTCATCAAAGTAATAAGGTCAAGTGTTTTAAGTTTCTCTTTTCGCACTCACTTCTGTATTTTTTTTTTATTTGTGGTTGTGTTGTATAGTCGACTAACCCCTTCTGAAACGTCTTAGATTCATTCCTATTAGTTCCGTCTAAGTTTATAGAGGGCGCCATGAGTTTTTTTTGTGGGAATTTCTACTCAGCAAAAACGGTTAAGAAGTGGATCAAAGAGTGGAAGAAAACGTAAGAAAGGGGGTGCAAAGGGGGGGGGGGCAAGAAACGATAAAAATACCCCAAAAAAAGTTCCCAGAAAAAAAGTAAGTTGCCCCTGCCCTCCAGGGGCCTGCGCACGTCCCTGACAAATTCGTTTTCGCTTTCGTAATAATAGAGCTTTTGAACCGATGTTATTCACACTGCACGGGTAATAATAACATTACCAAGAAAAACGCTGTTCAATTTTTATTGTGAGCGGGATATTCAGCGGGATAATGACCTCAACCTTGGCCATTCCATACACAATAGCCAGCGGATGTACGCACGCGCTCCTGTGCATTGTTTAGGAGCGCCCTGTGGCTTTCGGGCATTATCCTTTACGCATTGTGTGAGACGTGCGATTGTTACGTAAAATCAGAGTCGAAGTACAACATATCAGATTGATGCAATAATTTTATACGATCATGTTGAATAAAAAAAGTGTTGTAAATGTTTAAAAAAAACCCTGATTAAACGTTTCTAACAACTTAAAATTCATTCAAAGGAACAACTTATCTCTAGAAGCAAAAATATAAAATATGAAAAAGGAGTTGTTTAAATTGTTCAAACCATCCTTTAGAAAATAAACATTGCTGCAGTTAGACGATATATAAACAAACGCCAGTCGTAGCAGGCGGTTGCTTCAGTCTTTGATAGTACTCGATTACTATGGCTCAGAGCCGGTGACAGGATTCCCTATAGGCATGGTACAGAGTGTATGTCGGTGCTTCCTTTTTGGCTAAGGAAGCTGGGGGACGCAATGAGCTCCCCAGCGGTTCTGAATAGCAGACCCGAAGTGAGAACATCATGTTTCTATAGACGTATTTGGTGGACTATGCAATGGTTGCGTCAAGATATAAAACAAGCTTTTAAATAAAATAAAATACAACACAAATATAATGTTGGTGACAGTGGCGTGTGCGGCTGTGCCTGAGAAAGAGCCAAAAGTCTTAAAAATGGCATAAAAAGCTGATAAAAAACGCAGATTGAATAAAAAGAGAACAAACAAAATCTGTGCCCGTTTACTAAACGTTGCCGTACACGCTACTGTTAGTGATATCGGAAAGTTCAACAACTATCAAGTTGAAATTCCTTGTGGCCTGGTACAGATTGTACCCCTTGTCCTCCCCTGTCACAATCTTGTTCAAATCGTGTAAAATACCGTGTGCGACAGTTTTCAATTCTCTGTTGTTTGTAGGACAACTTTACAACATCGAATTTTTTTGTCAGAGAGCCAGGCTTACAATGGAAACACTTGTTGCTGCTACACTAAATCAGTTGACTTTTAACGCAAGGGATCTTTCAACCATGGTAACATGTTATACCCCTTTCTTCACCACTCCTTTCACCCAAAAACCATTCCAGGGTGCAGAGCCCTTCCCCCCCCCCCTACCATCATAGCCACCCAAATCACAATAAGGGCAATAAAGTAATGTATATATTTTATATATATTACAAGGCGAAGAACCGAAAATACACTTTTACGGTCCCTTGTTATTTTTGCCTTAATAGATTTCCACTAGTAGGTATACGTTGTCTTAGTCGAGTAACCACCGGACTCACATTATTCAGCTGTGGGCAGTGGCCTAACTAGTGAGGGGAGGAGGGGGCGCTCGCTCTATAAGATTTTGAAGGCTTATTCGGTAAATTGGCCAAGTCACTTTGTGTATAGCTCAAAAAAACTTTGACTATCGTGAAGACGTATTTTATTTACAAAAAAATAAATATCTAGTATGAAACATTGAACGGTTCACATTACAAATGTTTTTTATGCGTATAATGCAGTCAGCAAAACTGATAATATAAAAATGTTTCCAACGGTACTTTACAAGGCTAGAAAATGCCGGAAAATAGCAAAAATGCGCCAGCTTCCGGGGCTCCCTGTTGGGGGAACTCACAGCGCTCTCCCAGACCTCCTAGCTGTTGTTGGTTTCTCCCTCCACACCATTCGGTTAAATGCCTAGTGTTGCCCCCTCAGTACAAAACCCTACTTTCGCCACTGGCTGTGAGAAAAGCAACACTTCTTGAATCGTGCTTCCCTGCCGCGTACTTATACGTTCGTGTTCATTGTTAGCAAAATATGTTGCTTATTGTTGTATTATTGAAGTAATCGGGTAGGTAACCCAGTTTGGGTTCATGCTCCCTAAAATCAAACAAGAGCAACAA
>JAHWFP010129339.1:7523-22718 GCA_023313725.1 Lithobius niger | reverse complement strand
GGGGGGGGGGGGATACTGACATGGCGTCCATATCAAAAGGCAGATCCTTTAGACCAACTAGGAACCCCAAAGCTTCATTTTTGTATTCCTACCCATTCAAAAATTATGAGTCCGACCTGGGACTTTTTGGACGCCCTGTATACGGTCTTGAGCCAGTCGGTGAGCTAGCTGCAAAGGGAACAGGATACATATGGAGGTAAAAAAACGTTAGCGCAGTTCGTCAAGCCAATGCTGTGAGAGCAGCTGCTTGGACCTAAAATGATAAATTTTTTTGGCTTTGTTGGCAGCTGCTGAAAATGTCAGCAAGAGGAATCTTTTCTTTTCCGATTGCCAACCTTAATGTATGTTTCGCACTGGGGATTGAACGAAAAGTTTTTAAAGGTAAAGAAATCAGTGTATATCCATGCCGCGTTGCTTTTCCTAGCAGTGCTAAAGCAGTTTGCTAAAAGGCTGTTTCTTTCCCTACAATTTACCTGCAATTTGCAGCGCTGCATCTAGCGGACGCGTCTCTTATCCAGTTTCGTGCAGTGCTAAATGCAGCCATGCAGCAACGAAAAAAGTGCTAGCTCTGCTGCGGAAACAAGATGACTGCTTCCCATCGATAAATTATTTGATCATCTACGGCAAATACTGCAAGTTATGGTGGGTTTAACTGAAACCACAAAGATGCAGGTAGGTAACGTAATAAATACATGACCACAAAATTCTATTGATTTAGTTCGATTGCCAATAAAACCTTCACGATAACGTTTTATTCGGCGTCTTGAACGGTTACGGCAATCGCACGGAGACTGCAGCGTCCATTTTTTTTTTGGCGGTCCATTTGATAGCAGTCTTTGTACTAATCCGCCAGGGGGCTATTTCTTTTGGTCAGCTAGCGCTAGTGACATTTACGTGACGTAGGCATTTAGCAAACTTCTGCAGCAGCTGCACTGCTGCAAGGAAAAGAAACACGTTGTCCAGTGCCCCTTGCAGCTAGCTCAACGACTGGATCAAGATACGAACTTCTCGGTGGATCAGGTGTTATTGTCACGGGTCTACCAAGCATTTGTGTCTTCCCGTTCGTGAACTCCGAGGTTTTGGCTTATACTTCTAAACCGTTAATTGATTTGATTTTTGTGAAATCCAAGATGGAGGTGTAAATGTCGTCCAAAAACTGGTTTTGGGCATGTACTTTTAAACTGGTAGGCTAATTGTTTCAATTTTTGTAAAAATCCAAGATGGAGGCACAAATCCATAATGACGTCCAAAATTGGTTTTTGCCTTTTAACTTGCAAATCGTTCATCAGATTGAAAAAAAAACCGGTTATGATAGTAATAATCCGAGATACATTTTTTGAAAAGAAAGGTCCAATTGAACTGTTGTGAAAATCCAATATGGCTGTCCCAAATGGTGTCCAAAGAGCAGTTTTTACTTTGTAACTTATAAACCGTTCTTCTCATTGAACACAACATATTCAAAATTAACTTTACATTTAAAAAAATGGTCCTATTCAAGTGTAGATAAAATCCAAGACGGCAGTAATAAATCGGGGCGCCGGAATTGTGTAGACATGGAGTCAGGTTAATTCTGGGATTTTCATACTGTAAATGCTGGCCCGTATGTGGGACCTAGAATTATAGTAACTCCAGTATTGAGGTAACACGGAGTTACCGTAACTCTTGATTTTTCTGAAATACGGATGAATGCAAAGGAACCGGAATTACCATAAATAACATCCCTATACCTCGCTCGCTGCGGCTACACGCATAACACCAGAAACCGCAGCCATACTATATCAAATTAGATATGAGTTAAGGTAACTCCATGTTACAGCAATTCTGGATTATTTCAAAAACTTTGAAAGCAAATTAAGAAACCGGAGTTACTGTAATTCCGGCTTCCGGCGTTCAGTAGTTAACAAAATCCCGGAACTAACGTGACTCCTTGCCGATACAAGTCCGCACCCCTAATAAATCGACCAAAAAACGGTTATTGCTTTGTATCTTCTAAACCGTTTACCAAACTGACACAGACTGGTTAAAGAAAATATTTAGAATGAACTTTACAAAAAAAGAAGGTGCTAATCAGGGACCTTGGAATACGCGCTTTGATAGGGTCGGTCCACTTAGCATTAACTCTACCGCGAGAAACCGTGCGATATTTTGGGAGCTGCATTTGCATATCTCAAACGCGTCTGACGTCACTGCTCCCATTTCGCGCCGTTTTACTGATTCTTGTATCTCATTGGCTGTTGATTCTGATGATGAATCGACACAAAATTGAACTAAAAAACGAACGCGTACTCATCATCAAAAGTAAGCCGGACCGACTTTAAAAGAATTTAAACTGCATTAATCTACCAGTACAGTAACACTGCGACTGAAAATCGCAACATTTGTTATCAGACGGAGAGCACCGTCACAAGCAATCATTGTAAAAGCAAGCCATTGTTTTGGTTTCGGAGCAACGGCATCATGGGTAATCTGATAAGAATTTGGCGTTTTGTTTTAATAATGTGTATTTTAACGTAAAGATTGTAGGACCAGATATTGTTCATTAATTTCGTTAAAAATTACTGGCTAGTTGAAACAAACCTTTTGTTGGCTTCAAAAAACCAAGCGTCGTCTGCTTCGACGATTGGGTTTGAGAGCAAAGAGGTCACCAACTGAATCTCACTCACGTATACTTTACCACGGGAATAGCTGTACTATAAGCTCAGACGCATTCAACTGAGTGAACCGAATGGTCGAAGGTCCCTGGTTCTAATTAAGTTTTGTTAAAATCCAAGATGGCGGCCTAATTTGTAACTTCCAAACCGTTTGTCAAATTGAACACAAACTGGCAACAGAAAGTAAAAAAATTAAGTTTTCGTAAAAAAAGTGGTCCTATTCCAGTTTTGTGAAAATCTAAGATGACGGTAAAAAAAAAAATAGCGTCCTAAAAATGGTTTCTGCCTTGTACTTTCAAACCGTTCATCACATTGAACGTAAACTTGTTACGCATAATATTCACAAATAAAATTTCGTCAGAAACTATCATACTCAGCTTTATATTAGAAAATCTGACATGGTGGGCCACAAAAAAATATGTTTTTGCCTATTACTTTGTAACGGCTTACACGTACGACAATGCGCAACGCACGGAGCCAACACTCCGTAGTGCACCTTGCCGATAACACGGCTGTTGCGTGCCGCTAACTACTGTGCACACATGGTAGCTGGACAAGCGCCAACAGCCGGGTTACCAGCAAGTCCCATCGGTAAACCAGTTGGAACCAGTTCGCAACTTCTAGTCGGTCACGTGACGTAACGCATTAGGCCAAATGTATTGTTCTCCACCTGTATAAATACGGCTGGCCGAACGATGGATCGGCAGTTGGTGTTGGAGATCTGACTGAAAGGTATTTCCCCGGAGCCTACGAGGTTCGGCAGAAGGATAAATTCAGCTGAAGCCTAATAATTATGTAACGCTGTGTGCATAGTCCCGTAGTTATGCCATAAGGAGTGAATTAGGATTGAGCATTGTGCCTTGAGAATAATCGGCCACTTCCGTGGCAACCTGACAACTTCTAAACTGTAAATCAGATTGAACACAACCAGTTTACGAATAATTTTAAATACTTTCTCAAAGTAAGCCCTTATTCAAAATGAGTGTAAAAAAAGCAACTCTTCTGATTTAAGTTTGTCATTTATACAACAGACAATTAGACTGAAAACTCAGTTCAATCTCTGTGGGGATGGACGGAGGGTGCGTAACTGTTCACAGTATTACTAGTTTACTGTTATATCGTGTATCTCATTTATCTCATATACCGTGTTTTTATTTAATTTATCTCATCTACGTCGTTTATCTTGTATCTCGTATACCTAATTCATCCGTTTGTCGCTTATTTCATTTTGCTCAAATCTTGTGTAACTCATTTATCCCATATGTCGTAGAAATGTTATCTTTTATCTCTATGGATCTCATTCATGTAACCTATCGTGAAGCTTCCATATCTCGCATCCCGTGTATCTAATTTATCTTATGTATTGTATCTCCCTTATCTTTAATTTAGTTCATCGTATTCATCTAAAAACTTGTCTAGATGACTTTAAATGTTATTTATGTCTTTAGGGGCCGTCCATATATTACGATACACTCTGGAAATGGGTGGTTGATTTATTGTGACAATTGTGACACAGGGGCGGTGTTTGGGCGGTATTTCCAAAAATGTGACGTCACAATCTTGCATCACATTTTGGCGTTCACATCACTTTAATTTGTTGGCGTAGTATTTCGGAAGTCACTAGTTCAGGCGCAATTTCATTAATACAGCAAAACTCTCAAAATTTAAACCTGTCGAATCAAGATTTTTGAAAAATTGCAGAAGCGTGACGTAATTATTAAAGGATGTTTTAAATTTTATGACATTTGCGACACAGGGGTGAAGGGTATTTCAAAATACGTATGCCAAAATACGTATGCGTGACGTAACGTATGTATGGCCCCTTATCTCAAATTTCTCAAAAGCCTATTAATCTCTGCTCACGCTTTACCTTTACCTACTCCTGATAGCCTACGCAGCCCATATGATTGGAAGCTAAACAGTGTTAACTTTTAAACCTACCAATGTGTTAAAATTCTGGTACTGAGCGTCAATTGTAGCTGCTGGCCTTCGTGGTTCTCTTTTCGTTATTGATACTGATTCACACTGATAGATGGCAGCACCATACGCGAAACAACTCAACTGATCCATCGGTCTCACCAGGATGGAAAAAGCAGAGGGAAAATTTGTTTTTGTCTTTTTGACAAAGACAAAAATAAAGTGCAAGACATTTGTAAATCTGTAAATCTTCCAACTGATTTACGAAGATTTACGGATTTGGTAGGATTTAAAGATTTACAAAAGACTTAAGTAAGATTTAATGATTTACATGAAGTTTTGCAAGATTTACACGGATTTGCATAAGATTTAAAGATCTGCATAGATTTGCAGAAGATTTAAGGATTTAACAGATGTGAATGATTTACACAAGATTTAGATGATTTATCCAAGATTAACAGATTTACAAGATTTAAATGATTTACCCCAGACATATGTGATTTACAAGATTTATACTAGATTTACAAGATTTATACAAGATTTAAATTATTTACCCAAGATTTACAGAGTTACAAAATTTGTACAAGATTTACAACGGATTTACAAAATCAAAATCTTGGGTGCACGAGAGTCTAGCTTTGACGAACCACTCGAGAAAAGCCGTACTACGACCACTCTTGTTACAAGGGTAGATAGTCGCAGGGACCTTTACTACGACCCGACGACCAAATATGCTATGCTGAAAATTAGGAACGGAAGTTTTTTTTTCATCTTCGAGGAAAATATTTGGATTTTTACTTCACGCCATGAAACATCCTAGTTCTTCTCAAAGCAGACGTTTTTACCATGTACAATTTTTTTTTTAATACCATACTGCCATCTATTACGATGCGCTCTAACGACAGTATCTGGTGGCAAGGCCAGCTGAGATGTCTTCCCTAGCTTCAAGAATTATTTGCAAGACCGACTGTGATAAAAGCTCCGTGTACGAAGGCGAAATAGTGAGCTTTTATTCCCAATTATTTGCAATTTGCAGACAATACTATAGGACACCAATACTGTTGGTGCCGACACTGCCGTCCCTATATGCTACGACTCTTGTTTTTATTTATTTCCCATGGAAATGTTGAAATGTCAATGCATCAAGTCCGGGTAGGGGGTCGGGTCTGGGTGACGTAAGGTCACTGAAATTATATTGCCATCAGAGTTCATCATCCAGTTCGTTTATTTAAAAACAAAAAAAGCTTCTATTCTAGACTTACGCTAGTGTCTCGCTTCCAGGTAACACTAGATCATCCGATTGAAGACACCCGATTGTTGAAAGATTGATGGTTGATGATAGCAGGCATGTGTCTGTTAAAGGTAGTACATTACTCCCGGGTGGCTTTCTTGTACGACTCAGTTTTTCCACATTAGTTCAAACGTGTGTAATGTGGCAAAGACGCTCATTTTCCTATTTTCTCCTTGCAAGAAACGGGATTGCTACATTCACTCTAAATGTCGCAAAAGCTGTTTCAAGCAGGACGCTCCAAATTAGTGAGAAGGTATGTCCCTTTAACTGTAAGCTACTCAAAGCATATTTTGTCATGTTGAGGATAAATGCCAATGCGGCCGAAAGCTTGCAAGTTGTGGAAAATGTAAGGGAAAGGTGCAGGAATAAAGAGAAACTGGAAGTTAAAGTATGAGTGTCTACTGTCTACCATTCATAGAGAGAAAGATGCATCAATAACGAATTTCATGATCTAGACACACGTTAGTGTACCGCCGCCAAGTAACAGTAGATCAAGATTGATTGTTGGTGAGAAAGAGGCGGCATCACTTGTTATGTTAATCATAGCCTGTGACTTGTAGATCTTCTATACTCTTAATAAACAAGCAAACAAACACGTGGCCTCACTAGAATATACATGTGTCTTTAAGTGTATTATGTGAAGGCAAACCAAGCAGTGCTGCATAAAAACACAAACAACGTTTCGAAAATTTACAATTTCGTCATCAGGTTAGCAATAAAATTAAAGCATGGTAAAAGCCACTAAGTCATCCTACGTTTAAAAGCATAAAACAGTTATTTAAAACGGATAAAAACCACCAATTTCTCCCCTCAAAAGAGGCAGAAGTGGCAGCCGAAAAGCAACGACCCACCTGCTCCGTTGGGAAACCAAGTCGCAAGTAACCTGATGACGAAAATTGAAAATTTTCGAAACGTTGTTTGTATTTTTATGCATATAGCACTGCTTGGTTTGCCTTCACATAATCTGTTACCGTGCTTTTTACTCCTTGGTTCTTTAACTGTAAGCAAATAAAAGCGTATTTTGTCATGTTGATAATAAATCCTTATGCGGCCGAAATCTTTCAAATTGTAGAAATGTAAGGAAAAGGCGCAAGGATAAAGAAAAACTAAAAGTGAAGGGATGAGTATTCACCATTCATAAAGAGAAAGATGCACCAATAACGTTGTTTTCGTGATACTGTCCTGTTTGTTAATTAGTTATAGCTAGTAACATTTTCCCCATGTTCAAGCCCACAGATTTATTGGTCATGGCTAGCGAAAAATTGGGAACGCCACACAACTGAAAGTTTACACACGAATGCATGGTAAAACACAGGACCGAAATCCAATCGTCTCAGAAAGGTTAAATAAATAGATATGCAAACCATTTACGTTGTCTTTTGGACTTTTATGTTAGACTATCAGAACGGGGAATGACTCATCAGAGGGACCTCGGCCTTTGGTTTCAAAGGTTGTGGGTTCGATTCCCCACTCGGGCAGGCTGACATATAAGTCCAAAAGGTAACATAAATAGGTTTGCATGAGTATTTATTTAATGCATGGTAATCTGAACATGGTACTTATTGTGTTTGGGGCTTGTAGGGTGGCTTGGAAGGATTTTGAAATTCGTAATCAAGGAATTTAAATTTCGTTTCTTTTCCATGTTGCAACCAAAGATTTCAAGCAACAATGGTTTGGACAATCAACAATGGTCCTTAGAGTTATTGTAAAAGCCTGGACGAACTAAAGGCTGCTCTCTGGACGGCCGCCCCCCCCCCCCCCCTGGCATTTTCGGGAGGAGAAGGACCCTGTGATGGCTTGTGCTCATGTCAATTGTGGCGTGTCAATGATCCTAGGCTTTCCGCTTGGATTTCTCCAGCTAAATTGCCCCTCTCGTCGTCGTGGTGCAGATTACCCTGTTTGGGTTCGTGCTCCCTATACAATTACAGCTAAAACTTGAACTGCAACGTAGGACAAAACAATCAGTCATTTACGTCGAGGGTTCAATTCCCGCTCAGGAAGTCTGACCTTTAAGTCCAAATAGCAACAGAAATAAGTTTACATCTGTATCTATATAATAATCCTGGACGCCGGCTAAAAGGAAGACTAAAAGAAAAACCACTTCTCCTCTTCTCACACCTTCATTGAAAATGCACTCTCCCACTCTACCTGCATTGAAACACGAGGCAGGCATGAGTGGTCGATCAACTCAATAAAGGTTCAATCTGACAAGGCGTCGGGCCGAACAATCACTTCTCCCCTCCTCGCGCCCCCATTGTCAATGCGCTCTCCCATTCTACCTGCAGCCAAACAGGAGCCAGGCGTGAGTGGTCGATCAATCTGACAAGTCGTCGGGAAGAGTGCCGGAAAAATGTCCCGGGAAATGTGTCCGTAAACTTAATTCATGACCGGCCCAGTGCATAGCACGGGCTTCCTCTAGTTTAAAGATAAGAGTACTAGCAGAACTACCTAAAGCTATTACGCAACTGACCAGACAAATATTGCCGAATTTATTCTAAGCCTGCGTGTAGAAATCAAACGGAACTTAGGTGGAAACTGTGTTATGACATGAATGACTGAAAATATTTTTTTTCCACAAAAATAGCTAAGATAAGGTTTTCATCTAGGAGCGTTAGTTTTCAAGTTAGAAGGCTAAAAAAAAAGATTGTCATTCGTTGCAGGGTGACGAATGTCCCCGTCACCCGGTAGGGCATTCCGGTGCCCCCGACCCGGTAGGGCCCGAACCCCGCGAGAGAGTGGCCATCACCTCGGTAATGTTCACGGATGTGTTCTGGGTCCATTTAGCTTGTTGGTTGTTAGTGCATGTTTGGGTCAGGCCGTCTTGAAATCTGCGCCTGTTTTCGTGGGTTTGCCTCTCTGCCATTACAAGTTTTGCAAAAATTTCGGTTTAATTTTCAGACTATGTAACACAAATGACAATTTGACTGCTTCTTGCGTATTGATTTCTACCGACTAGGGCTTAAAAAAATAATGTGAACTGTAAGCAAAATAACCCGAACAATAAATAAGCAAAAATACAACCCCATACTTTGCAATACTAAGTCTACTTTTACAGACTCATCTTTCTCTGAAAAATTCCTTTTGTAGCAAGCAATTCCAGGTTAACGTTACGTCAACAGTAAATGTACCACTTAAACAGTAAAAAAAGAAAAAAATCCTACACGACTCTTTCCTTAAAAACCGACTAAAACAAATTTTTTGGTAAAATTTACAAATTTTACTCTTATCCCTTTACTCTTTACCAATTTGACCCAACTTTTACCCAGTTTAAAAAATGTTACCCTTGCCAAACAAGACGAAGTTCCACAAACCGACAAATCGTACGATGGCACCAACCCTTAGTGGCTTCTAAACGACTGCAACACTAAAAAAAAACTAAAACTGCAAATGTTTTATTCGAACTCGAAGACTCGGCAAAAGGTGAGATCGTAAAAAGGTTGTTTCTCTCTCTTGTTCTACTTCTGGTCTCCCACGCACATTTCATGCTGGCAAATCCATATTACCCTTGATGGTGGTTTGTTCGTATTTCAAATCACATCTTCGCACGTGAGAATAAGCTGTCAGAAACTAATGGCAATGGTGACGACTTCGACGTTTGGGTCATTCAGGCGGCGCTGTATCTGCTCTACGGTGAAGCCTGCCACGCTAGCCTGGGGCAGCGAGGCGAAAACTACTTGGCGAGGATCTGCATTCGTCTCCTGTAACTTGGAATACAAGGGCCCAGTTTCATGTCAGAACTGAAACTCTTCCGCTGTGCTTTGGCTGTGTTCTTGGTTAGAGTAACAGTACCTTCCTAAAGCACCGAACAGAACGAACCGAACGCACCACTGTTGGTGACAGTTCAGCTCATTTCCTATTACAGCCGTGTTGATTTGGCTTGCTTACGTCAACCATCGTCAGCGATTATTCTGTTTACAGCAAACCTGTTACCACTTCGCGCATGCTCAAAAGCTCCACCACTGGCAACCACCCACAACCACCTCCCCAGCTCACGCCTGGTCACATCCATTAGCCTATAGCCTGGTCCAATCAATTAACCACGTCTGGTCACGTTAAAGGTATGACGTAACGAGTGTTATGTTGAGCTTGTTGATTTTTCTGAGCTGTGATTGCAGTTTCGGAAGGTACTAAACGTCTCACGTAACATCACTGCGCACGCGCGACGTCAAGTTTGGAGCTAAACGGTCCCTAACAGCGGTGCGTTCTGCTCGCTACAATTCGGTCATTTAGGAAGGTGCTGCAAACTAACGCACGTCGTGTGGTTGATGGAAGGCCATCTGGGATAGAAGCAGTGTTCCTCGCCCAAATAATGCAGCTTAAATCTCATTTGGCCTTACATATCTGGTGCAAGCTTCATATGGATTTACTTCCAGACTACACCACTGCGATAGTTTGCCAATGCCACGAAATATGATAATGCTGCTTTTAGCTACAAACAAACATATAAAGTATATTTGCATTTTACATTTATTGCATCCAACAATTGCAAAAGTTTCAGTAAGTACGAATCGTAACAAACCAATTCAAATTAACTGACAGAAGTATTTAAATAACTTAACATTTTTACACCACCAACCAAAATTATTAGAAAGCAGACAACGTTAATGCATTTCAGCTTTTGATTAATCGCTGATGTTGACCATAGAAGAAAGATAATTGGTAGGTCATCTTTGATGTTGACTCCGGCTTAATTCCCAATAGTACGTGTGGTACCTTGAAATATTGTGCATACTTCCATTTGAATATGCGACTTTGCGGGTGGGTACCTTAGGCATATGCAATGTTTTTCAGAGAGGGATCCGCCTCGATTTCCATGTATAACGCCAAAATGGCGCCCCCCCCCCCCACCTTAACCATCAACAAACAAAAGCATGATGTGAGGCATAAATGTTCAGTACACAATACTGGACAAAGTGATATACATTTTTACGTAAAAAGTAACGCTTGAATCCCAAAATCGTATTTAAACTACATCACCCTTATTCACGTGAACACTCCTTTTTCAATTGGTTGTTCAAAGTTCAAAGTTCAAAGTGCTATTGCGATCCCTTCAATAGCCCGAAATGGATATGCTTAGGATTTTCTGAAAGGTGGAGATCTATTATTTCAATCAATCTTAACCGAAATTATTTAACTTAGATAGGGACCGTCCTATGCCATTTAAAGGTGAAGAAATAATGGCGTAGTGGCGAACGGGTATGTTGATTTTCGAATTCCAAGTGCTCTTGGAGCCCTCTAATAACTCGAAATGGTCATGCTTAGGATTTTTCTGAAAGGTCGGGATCTATTCTTTCCATCAATCTTAACCGCGGCTTAGATAGAGACCGTTCTACGCCCGTTTAAAGGTATAGCGGCTAGTTTCAATTTTTAAATGCTATTGTAATGCTCATATTGTATTTGTACCTAAGCTAAACAATTTCGGTTAGGAATGATGGAAAGAATATGAAAATATCATATTCACATTTAAAAGGCAATGGACGGTCCCTATGGAAACTAAACAATTTCGCTTAGGTTCAGAATATCCTACAAGCATCTCTATTTCGGACTATTACAGGGCTCGCAAGAACACTTTGAATTCCAAAATCAACGTACGATTTTGCCGTTTCGCCATTATCTCTTCGCCTTAAATGGGCATAGCACGGTCCGTATCTAAATTAAATAATTTCGGTTAGGATTGATGGAAAAAATAGATCTTCACCTTTTAGAGAAAACCCTAAGCATGTCCATTTAGGGCTATTAGAGGGTTCGTAATAGTACTTTGAACTTTGAACAATCAGTACGATTTGGGATTCAAGCGTTACTTTTACGTAAAAATGTATATCACTTTTCCTGTCCATTTAACACGTGCCTATGTACATATATTAAGGAAAATTGCAAATAAGCCAACAGCGAAAATCATACACTAGACACTTATGTCTATTTATGTACTACATATAAACATACCCTTTCCAATCGCCACTGAAAAGACGCGTATTTGCCGCGCCACACTCCAAGTGAAACGAAAGGAACACTTAAACTATGAAATAAGGATTAACAGAACGGAAAGCCGATGGCTAAAGAGTCAAATAAATACAGATGCATACAGATGCAAACCCATTTACGTTGTGTTTTGGACCCTGGCCTTTGATTCCAAAGGTCCTGGGTTCGATTCCCCACTCAGGCAGTCTGACATATAAGTCCAAAAGGCAACGTAAATAGGTTTGCGTCTGTACTTCTTTGAAGTATTGCGGGTGTACCACACGTACTACAATGACACCTTGGGTGGTAGTATGAATATTCGCTTTGTTCGATGGTTCGTACGAATTGCAGTCCTGTCACGCTGAAGGCGTACGGGATGTAATCGAATGCAAAATAATTGCAGACGGCGAGTGATGCTTTATGTCACTCACGTGCTCTAGTACAAAATTAGTTTAGGTGGCGAATGATTGGCCCATACGTGCAGTGACTGCTGAAACTTTTTGTTCAAGACTAGACTAGACGTTTGGGCTATAGTTGATGGAGAAATCAAAAGGGAAAAAAAAATAAGTTTTCGAATCAAACAAATAAAAATAGCAGGGACACTTAAAAAAAATCATTACTCGGATTAACTAGAGTTCGTTAAATATTACCATGAGAAGCATTAAAGTGGCACTATCACCGATTGTAAGTAGGCAGAATCTGGTAACATCTAGCGCTATCTAGCACTATCTAGCACTTGCTTGCACCAAGCGAAGGAATGCACAACGGCATTTCTTTTAACGAAACAAACAAGCCACAACCTCCTTAAGTATTGAGTGAAAATTTGGTACGTCTTCGTGCACCTGGGAGCAAGCTATAAAGGTTAACAATATTACTGCCGCTAGATGGCGCCATGGTATTTTCGTTCGCTTTTCAAACGGAGTGTCCATCGTAATGTTACCGCATTTCCCATATCTCGTACTAAGTCGCGATCCCATGCGTCCAACCGTTGAACAGCTTTGTTCCTCCCGAGCTGATTACTAAACGAAACTGGACGATACCAAATACCGACCGATTACCGATACCAAATCCCGATAACCGATTCCAGTTCACTATTAACCGAAAACTGTAATACTGAAATATGTCTTTATAAAACGATTACTTTTGAAATCACTGCGTAAATAAAGCATAGGGCTAAATGCACATAATTATTAAAAAGAATACTGGTTTAAAATAATATTGCATACGCTAAAATCATTTTGAAACATAAAACCCCAAGTAAAATTTAACATTTTACTTTGAAACGTCTAAACAGTAAGAGACAGCTCCTTGGGGTTTGAACCATTGGAAAGCTGGCAAAAAACCCTCAAAATGGTGTATTTAAACGTCTAATTTGGTTGACTAGACGTGAAAATATCTTTAATTTGGTTTATTACCGAGCTATCTTGGTTTTATCTACCGATACTGCAAATATCGGTAAAGATCGGAACGGTCAAGCATTAGTAACGACTGGTCGTAACGATTTTCTGGGATAATCCTCGTAAAAAATACGTTGTATAAATTTTAACCTATAATATATAGTGCGTCAAATGTCACTCTTGCTATAGTTTTTTCCACATTATGTTTTCAGAAAACTGACTGTATTATACTACGTTTCCTGCCGTTTTGAGTATAAAAACACTTAAATATTCCACTCGTAGACTGTAACAGTAACTGTGTAGACTCTACATGTGTGATATTCACATGTTTTTGCAATCTTAGTGAAGACGTTGCATCATACAGTCAGTTTTCTGAAAGCATAATGTGGAACAAACTATACGATCAGACCAGACGCACAGCAATTCCACGAGAGATAGCGTTCAACGAACTTGGAACGTGGTACGCCATTGAAAATGCAAGTATACCTCCCATCTTCAAGCCAAGGCCGACTGGGGTAGAAATCGCGTGGTTTGCCTCCTGGTTAAACGACAGTTGATGCGCATGCTAGAAAGGTGACGCCATGTTGAGTTGTTGTGGTAAAATAAGATTGCTGCAATGCTGAATCAACTGTCCTGGAGACAGGAAACGAAACCTACAGATTCTCTCCCAGACGACCTTGTGACAAATGATGGAATATGAAACGAGAGTTATAACATGGACACTCTAATGTCCTACGGACGGTTTTTCAGTCATAGGCTGTTGATACTAACCAATACCAGACAAATGAAACGCAATGAAGACATACTAGTGCGTAAGCAACATTGAAAGAGTAGCAAAAAGACAGTCTTGTGGTTTAGCAAAAATCTTGAGCAGACCCATAACGCTCTTTGTCCAAGGATTTTGTGACGTGGAGTGCAAAATAAAAAGTAAAAACACATAAAAAGAAAACTTAAAAATATGGTTTACTTATTTATTTATGGTTTAAATGTTTAAATAGTGGCGATGCGCAAAATAAATTGCGGTATCGGCATGGAATACGAGTTGAGCACGAAGAACACACGATAGTGACGGGGCCGAATCAGAGATGGCACCACTGGTTGTGAAACCCGCTATTTCTCGCCATGTAGTCTGTGACGTAGCCTTGGAAATATCTCGCGATCGTGTGCCGGGTGCCTTTACACAACTCTTCATAAAACTTATCAACGATACTCAACCGTCTCGTTAATAAAGTGTGGTCTTATCAGGGACGTGCACACAGGGGGGGGGGGGGCTCCAGCCCCTGCCCTCATGGCAAAGTGCACCTTTCTTTCTAAAAAGTGCCCTTTTTATGGGAACGGTGGTGTAAAAGAGCCTAAAACACGCCAAAGAAGACAATAACTGCTACGAAAGTGGTACAAAGAGGCGCAAAAATGGTTAGGGGGTAAAAAGGGGTTAAAACACCAAAAAAAAAAAGGGCCCCAGAAAAAAGTAAGTTTGCCCCTGCCCTCTCACGTCCTTGGGTCTTATCGTCTAACATGTAAGATTTTTTTCTTTTCTCGTCCTTCTAAGAGCCCGGTCATTATTATTTGAGCCCGGAGGGGAGGGGGAAGAAGAAGGAAATGAAAATGTGGCCACAAGATTTCCGATAAGTCCCCCCCCCCGTCGAAACCTTGAAAAAATGTTGAGTCCCCTCAAGGTTAAGAAAAAACCTAACCCCCACCCACCCACCAAATAAAAATGCTCTTTTCGTATGCCTATTTAGATGTCTGCAAAAGATCTCCTGTAGCTGAATTAAAGGCGCTTGTCCACCATTTCGATAGCATTGCCCATATTCTGAACACGTTCTAATATGCTGATGTGGGTCACGTGATTTCGTTTTAGTTATCAATATCGCTGCGCTGCTGCGATTAGTTGTTGTTCCATTTTCAATTTGCCGCTATTTTCTTTATGTTGCTCGAAGATTTTACGGTGCTGTATCTACGAGTAGTTGAAAAGGGAAAA
>JAHWFP010129337.1:0-25023 GCA_023313725.1 Lithobius niger | reverse complement strand
TTAACTACTTCAAGTTTGGCTTCTACATTGAACACACGTTACAGTTGTCAACCATCAACTTGAACAAAATACCGGTCTTTCTTAAATTTTTCACAAGTAACAGTGGGGAAAACACGACAATCTTAATCAGAAAGAATAATCGTTTCAACCATGCTCTTACGAAAATTCCTAAAGTTCTAAAGTCCTAAAAACTATGTGATTTCCAAAACTACAATCAAAACGCTGCACTATCAACTGTGTGTTGTCCGAACGATGGTAACATGCAAGTGGGGCAGGATGACCCTACGTAGCTACATCAGCCAAGGCCCATATAGGACAGGCTACTACGTAGTTTTTTGGCCCATCCCAACAAGCAAAACGACAACACCACAGCAAATTCTTACCCAAGTTTGTCACACAACAATCACAAAACTTCTCACCTAACTCCTACAAGTTACATAAAATCAAATGCCAGATAGATACAAGGGGTTCAGTGACTCTACGTGAAACTCGTTGCTTGGTGCACCGGTCCCTAAGCACGGTAGTAACTTACGTAGGCCTTTTTCTACATCCTACCTTTAACGGACGACCATACGACAAACCTTTAGTCAAGCAAGAATGCAGCAAAATCAGGATGTAACCCCAGACTCTTCTGTAGGCTACCCGGTCATACTTGACAGAAATTCACATAAAAAACCAACAACTAAATCCTAACACACATACGCTTCAACGCTTTACTCTAAAATAGGCGCTTGGCTCTAAATCAGCAGTAAACTTATCAAAACACATAAATGCCACAACTTCCAGCCAAGTCTCACAACCTTAACAAAATGTCACTTTCTACTAATCAAATCAGGTGAGCTACATGGACAGTCACGTAGGCTGAAGCGGGGATTCGCACTTATCGTTTGAATTTACCCGAGCCTACAAGAATCCAGCAAAGGCATTGACCATCACTACCGTCTAGACTCATCTTACCACACACACAGCATTCCATACAAACAAGCTTGCAAGACTAAATCTACAATCCAACCAAAATTCCTAAAATTACCAGACCATGCAGATAACATCTGACTTTAAATTCACTTGTGTGACAATATTTACTCAAACTCAAAACCTAAAGGTTAATTTTAAATTCGACCAAAAATTCAAAAACCGTTACAAATTGCTGACACATTGCTAAAATCCTCCTAACAAAACAAGAAAACTGTTCATCCAAACCGATAATTCAGATTAGTGACAACAAATCCGTCCCACTGCTTGGATTGAACATAACAGCAAAACACATAAAATTGCCTAATTTCCAAAATAACGTTCCAAAAATTTAAAAAAAAGCTGGGTAAAGTTGTCCTGTAAACAAACATTAAAATAAACTGCAAAAGAAATCATTCAAACAAGTTTCCACCAAAAGATAACACATTTTTAAAACCCCAAAACAAGTAGGCTAACACGTAGGCTACCTGACACACTAAAACTGCTTAATTTCATCAATTATCAAAAAAGTTGCTGCAAAAACTGTAAAATTCTGGGCAAAACTGCATTGCTAACTAACAATCGTTAAGAAACTGCAAAGGAGGCTGCACCTTTGAATTCTGCAAAAAAGATTGCATCCTTGCAGAGCAACAACAAGTAGCATACCAACTAGGTTAGGCCTACTTAAAACTATGGCTAAATACCTGTAATGTGATTAGAAAAAAAACTAAAATCATTTCTAGTGACCAAAGCAATAGGCTACTTTTACTGGGGAAATAGGCTACTAAACAATCAACAGACTTTACCCTAAATCGTAGTCTCCAAATCGCTGGAGAGAAAAAAAAACTAGTAGGCTAACACAACTTCAGCTCGTAGCATTAGCCCAAACAACTTAATTAACAAGGTGTAACAGGCTAGCATCAACAAAGTAATCCGAAACCATTGAACTGTAGGTTGGAATTGTCTTCCAGAGGTGCAAAAACAATTTTGCGCTGGAAAACGAGTCTTACAGATCAACTGCGCCAAACTTTATCGTTTTAGCAAAGTAACCCAAGGGACATTTTGTCAAGACAAAACCAGACAGTTAAACAAATCACAAAAAGTAAAATCAGGCAATCATAATAGGCTACACAAAATGCAAAATCACAACAAAATCACTATTTATGAAAAGTGCAGCAGCTAATTTTGCTTGACAGCAATTCCTCTGAGGCTGCAACAGGTGGTGGAAACTGGCAGTTCGTCGCAGGGCAACACACCAACTTCGCAAGGTATGGTAATCAAAGCGGACAGTTTGCTGCCTAACAAAACTCTCGAGGAAACAGCAACGGAAAGTTTATTGCCATTTCGCAAAGACACTTGTTGCACGACGATCGGGCTGCCATAAGTTGGTGCATGGGCGCCCCGCCATCAACCCAGGTCCGGACTCTCCTGAAGAGGTCAAGGTGAGAGCCCTCTGCAGAAACAGGAACTTACGAACAGCGCCGCGATGACGAATGGGTTGAGCCGATCCAACTGCACTACACCGACTCGTACCCAAGAGTACTGATAACTCGTGTACTGCTGAGACTTCATCTTGCACCGGGGCACAACCACTGACGAGTACCACCGGTGAGGGCGGAAAGGATTCTGGGAATAAGCTGGTCGAACTACTAAGTGCGGCAATACACCAATTTATCGCAGCAGATCTGAAGACTTCTGCGAAGGGAATACCACCGCTGGCTTCTCCTCACTAATCGCACTTTGCAAGTCTTTCATCTTGCACCTAGGCTTAGCTGGCACAAATTTTGGTAAACAATTCCGGGAACAAACTAGCTGAACCTCCCTTATTAGGTGCAACAGGGCAGCAGATTCCTGCGAGGGAGTTGGTGCTGCTGGCGTCTCCTCACTTTCAGCACTTTGTAGGCCTTTCTGGAGGTCTCGTCTCCATCTCTCCCAAACTCGATGACTGGTTGCGATAGAAACGATCGGCTGGTCGAGATGTAGCTCACGACGTATCCCTACCACCAAGCTGCTGAAAATGTCTTCAAGATTACACACTTCTCTACTTGGTGCAATCACTTGTGTGCAACCACAAAAACACTCTCACCAGCACACGACAAGGAGACGGAGACTGATGCTGTCACGAACATGGGAGTCTCTTTCGAGCGCAATACAGATTCCGTGACAAACAGTGGGTTGTGCACGAAACACACTTGCGGAAGTGGTGGTGGGGTTGGCACAGTTTTTGGGTCCTCCTGCGGCAGCTGAACTGCAGTAGTTGACAAGAGATGCAGTGGTGTCGAATCAACACTCCCAAAAGTCGACACTTCTGACGAAATCGCGACAGTTTGTGAAAATGCTTCAGCGTCTGGTGTCACTTCCGTAGCAGTACACAAGTCAGATGAAGCCACTACAGTTTGCGAAATTACCTGGATCTCAGTTGGGGAAACCTCAACCTGCCGCTGTGGCTGCCAGCGGGCAGACACAGTATTTGTCAGTTGCTGAAAAAAATCACCGAGTTGCTGGGACAGGCCTGCATAGAAGTCACTCTGCTCCCGTCTGTACTCGTCAAACCATTTGTTCTCGTAATCTAACCTAGCAGACAGTGTGCCCTCCATTTTGGCGGTAAAACGAACGTTGCGGCTAAAACAATAGCACAACTGAAAACCGAAAATTCACAGCACGCGAAAATAATGTGTACTAGTTCCCGTCAAATAGCCGCAGAACGACAGCATAATTCTGGATTGTAGCACTCAGTCCTCAAACACACCAGATAAAAACTCAGGTAAGCGTTCGAACGCCTAACTTACGCTACGCTTAGAATGGCAGCCGCGGCAGTTCATTCATAAAGTTTTCGCGCCAAACTTCGTCCGGGCACGCTAGCGGGTACAATGGATGGCGTCTCTTTGAAGCCTAGGCGGGAAAACGGCGTCGCGCGCGTCATAACACAACTTATTTAGGGCTAAAAACGCATATAAAACTTTTGGAAATCCGATTTTCTTGCACGAAAACGGTCGCAAAGTCCCACCTGAACATTTCTCGGCACACAGTCAATTACTAAGGCAAGGAATATTCGCTGAAACTACCGCCGAACTTGGGAGTAATGCTAAGCTAGTCCTCTAACCTAACTGTGACAGCAACTCACCAACAAATTGTTCATGACTTCCACGAAAATTTAACCAAGGTATTGTCCCACTCTTGTAAACACATACTCACGAATCTTGAGTCTTGCAAAAGTTGTCGCAATCGGGAAAGACGACTGTGCCGACGAAGACGATGACCAGAACGAAGATCGGAAGCGAAAAAAAACATACCAGGGTCGAGTCCAAGTTTGGGCGACACATGTCGGGATTAACCCCCCCGACTGGGGTTTCTGGCCACGGAATCACTCAGTCGAGCTCCAATCTTCTCAAACCAACATGGTTTATTCCAGCAAAGCTTAATACAGTTACATTACTTAACTGGCGGACGGGAGACAATGCGAGCGACGCGTCCTCACGCCTTGCTGCCTCACGACCAACTCATCAACTCCTGGAGCTCGCTCATCAGGGATAACAGCCCCAGCGAGGTAACAGCGTGGGAGGGAGCACTACCTCGCAATAACAGCACAATAGATGACGAAGGATTTTATAAGCTGTAAATGAAACAGAAGGTCTGCTGCGGTCTGGTGGTGGGACCATCTTGGGAGTCTTAGTTCTGGAGAGGCCAGTAGTCTAAATAGGTGCGTGGCCTGATGCCGCCGAAATGAAAAGTCACAAGAATCAGTTTGGTGATCGAGATGATGATCCTTGGAGCCGTTGTCAGTCCGAACAAAAGGGCTTTGAAATGTTACACCTTCCCGTTGAAGACGAAACTGAACAGGTGAAAAAGTTCCGGATGTAGAGGGGACGTGGACATGCACGTACTTCAGGTCGATGGATAGAGCAAATTCCCCGGGCTACAGCGAATTCCTGATGGTGCCCAGTCTCCATTTTGAAGCTTGAATTGTTTATGAATGTGTTCAGTATCTTTAGGTTGAAGATGAGTCGATTCCGTCCCTAATTCTTTGGGACGAGGAAGATGAAGCTGTAGAAGCCTGGCTTGGGCCAGTTCTGGCAAACTTCGACTGCACCATTCTTGACGAAGGCTTCCACTTCCGAGACGAGATCCTCGGCCAGAGCGAAGGCGAAATTCCATGGAGGAGAATTCACAAGCTTTGGGTAATGGAGAAAAGTCTGTTGGGAGATGTGTAAAATTATGGACAAGAGCCATGGGTCATTCGTAATCTCGCTTGTGGATTCTGCATGTTGTTGCTAGCGGCCACCAACCAAAGATGAACTCTTAGTTGAATCAGGGATCTTTGCAGGAGACTTGCTGCGAGGGCGAAGGGGGATTCTTTCGTTCAGGAGGGAACTGTCGCCCTGGTGGTGGTTTCCTTTTCTTATTCCGCTACCTCTGCCACAGGAAGCTCCGTGAAAGGGTGGCTTTTCTTTAAAATGGTACCGTTTTCCTTTCGATGACTACTACTGCTACTGTTGTTTCTTCTTCGGAGGGGCATAAGCTGCGGGAGCTTGCTTGAACTCTGCGCTGAGACATTGTGCTATCTTGAGAACTTCATTGTTCAAGATGATGAAGAGGGTGGTAGTCTCATGGAAAGGAAGAAACAGGAATTCTTGAAGTTTAGTTTGGTGAAGTCTGAAAGCAGAGACAAGAATGGCACCCTGGCAGTGAAGCATGCTGTTAACCAACCTTTCTAGTTTGCCCATGGATGGCTTCGGCAGAACATTCAGCAACTTTTTTTAAAGCATTGATGCATCGACAAGTTTCTTGGTAGGTGCCTCACGACCGGACGCGTCCATGGTAACTTCTAAGCAGGAGGCGGCTGCCATGTACATCAAATCGGCATGGGACACCGCTGTGATGCCCACGCATTGGATGTTTTCCAAGGTCTCATAAGTGATGGTAAGAAATGGGCATCTGCTTGGGAATTTTCAACTTGATGCCAAATTCTAACGGGGCAGAGTCTGGAACGAAGTTGGCTACGTCGATGGGGAAAATTGGGCAGGACAGGCTGCTTTTCCTCTCATGTTGAAGAAAAAGGTATAGAAACCTTTAGTAGGAGAAACTATGGGTCCGTATAACTCCAAAGGGTCTCCTAATCCTCTTAGAAGACACCCATGCGGAATTAGGGATCTAACCACGATAGCAGACTGTGGGAGGCCTTCTTTTCTGGGACTTGCTTGGCTCGATAGGCAAAACATGTGTACGTGCCGAGGCCACGATTTTTAGCAGAGTTTGGGAAGTTTTCTGGTAAATGTAGACAAAAAACTGTAGAGAGCTTCTCAAACATCAATGGCCCTATAATTTCCATAGGCTAATTAAGATTGAAGCCTGTATCGTCTGTGTAGAAAGTTGTGAAGGCATTGTCAGAAATATAACATAATAATATCAATATATAAAACATAATCAATAATATCCTTCGAGGCTACTCGTTTAGCTCTCAAGGTTCCACAAGGCACAGGCGCAGGCCGGTATCCTGGCGAACAATACAAAGCTGACGAAGAGCTTGATCAAGTGATGGAAGCGAAAGGCAATGGCTTGGCACACGATGTAAAGGGAGTCTTGATGGAGACGAGAAAAAGCTAGGCGGCGACCGACAATCTCCGCATGGAGCACCAATGGAAATGGAGACAGAGTCCAATAGCAGTGGGTCCTTGGAAGAAATGTGTAAATCCAAAGGCCTCGGAGAAACAGCTAATATCCAATGTGAGAAGAAAGCAAAGGGATTTCTCCATTCGCGAAAGAAGTAAAGTAGGGTTCGACCGAGTCCGGGTAAATACCCGACCCGGTACCGGGTAATGCTATTTTTGACCCGGCTCGGACTCGGTAAAAATTCGACCGAGTACAAACAGGGTAATAATTATTGGTTGACAAAATTATTTTTATTTTCATAGTTTCATATGTACTTCTGGATCCCCCTACAACTACTTGCACGCAATAGATATTCATTAATGTGCACAGAAAAAATTAGCTAAATTGCTGTAATAGTTTCGGAGAATCAATTTTTTTTAATTACGGGCTGTAAACGAACTAAAATTGAAAATCTCTGTGTTAAGAAAACGTGTCCGTAAGTCGGCGATAGTTACGCTAAAAATCGTTGTTCCCACCTGATAAGCAATAGTGTGAAGGTTTATAGGCTCCTTTTTTATTTTAGTTGTACATCGCAGCTGCTGTTTAAAATTTTTTAATGTTGTGAAACATCATCTTTCTCGTGATTTTCAACAACGAACTAAACATAAGCGCTCACGTGAAATCCGAACCGCGCCATGGCGGCCATTGTGAAATCGCCCATCAGCCAATGACAGCGTGCCAAATCGGTCACGTGGTGCCAACTGACCAATGAGGAAACGCGATATTCCAATTGCTTTGGAAAGGCAGCTCGAGACCGCCAGAAACAGCCTCTTACATTCCATCTGATTGGCCAATGCCAAACCAGCATCGAGAAAATGTGTTGAGAGGCCTGGATACAGGGGAATTCCAGCTTTTCAATGACCCCAAGATGTGCAAAAACCGGTAACCGGCGTTTACTGTGGTTTAGACATGACAGTAAACCAAAGTGGAGTCGTATACTGTGTCCCTTGCAGCGACTGCAGCGCAGTGTACATTGGTGAGACTCATCGTAAGCTCCAAGCACGACTTAAAGAACACGTCGGAGACACCTTGGGAGGAAAAGAGAAGAACGGAATTGCTCTCCATCATAAAAAAGAGAAACATGCCATCTCCTGGGATCGGACTTCTGTTCTCTTCAAATCTAACACACAAAACGACTGTCATCTCAGGGCACTGGAGTCTCTTGCGATCAAACATTTCTCCAAAAATAGCATACCACTCATTAACATCCAGAATCCTGCTTATGCAAATATTGATCGCCTAGTGCGGCCAATTCTCGCGTCAAAATTTGACAGAAAGTGGGCACTCTCAGATGCAACGCACGATTTATATCAGTGGTTCTCACGTCTTGCACGAATTTCAAAAGGACGATGTAGTGACTCGTATTTTACTAACTAACTTCTGAAGAAGGCGAACGCAATTATTCGTCGAAAATTTAAGTGAACATTTGTTGTGTTCTTCTGTGTGGTTTTGTGTGCTCTTTCTTCTATTATGACCCCAAGATGGTGGTGCCCAGTCAAACGGTTTGATCATTACCGCTGTCGAAAATGAATAGTTTTTTGTTCTTGAACTTCGGAAAAAGGAATGAACACCACATTTTAGCAGTTTTTAGTGAGACTGCACTCAACTAAAGTGCTTTTTATAAAAGTATAGACATCGTTAAGAACGTTTTTGTTTACAGAAATCGATACACAACGTATCGGGTAGCGAATTTCAGTTGTTCTCATATCGATATTTTGGCCGAAAATTGCATTTTTCGACCGCACTTCTCCATAAAAGTTGCGACGTATATATACGTCGTTACTCCACTTGGGCCACATCGTTGCTTAAAAAATAAGAATTGGAAGAAAGAATTGCTGGTCAATTTAATTTTTGACTTCACTTTATTTAATAACGTAACATTTATAATTACAAAATTTGGAAGAAAGAATTACTGGTATTTTACAGTATTTTAAAGTTGGTTTCGTCGTTTTTTTTTTGCTTTCGTTCATTGTTATACTATGCGCAAGACAAAACTGGACGAAAGCAAAATGAAAATGACTAAGAGCAAAAAAAGAACGAAACCAAATGTAAACACGGTCTCGTATCAGACGCTCGTGGTGAGGACACCTCAACACGACCGAAGAAAAAACCTGAGGGCAGAATTCTTCCACACCAGAAGAACATCGTCTATATGGCGATCTCGAATTAAAAATGTAAATATTGTATATTTTTCTCTTAGGCATAAAGCCTAAACACCACCAGCTTAGTTATGTTTTAGATGTAAGACACACGATATTTTTTATTTGTAACAGGTGACGACTTTTGTTTATTCATGAAAAATGTCCGACGTTCAAATCACTTGTCTGCTTCTGCAAACAACTTTTAAAAAACTAACCTAACCTGCGTTATAGCATAACTAACTGGTATATTTAATCTTTTGATTTTTGCACTTAATGCACTTTCGTAAACTTAACTTCTTGCCATGGACCCTACCGGAGCTCGAAATTTTATGTTTGTATATTTTTACGGACCCAGTGTTTATTTTTATGTCGATTTTTTATAGCATCTCCATCCAAACTCCGACCGTAGCAAACCTCTAAAAACGTAAACAAACTAGCTTTCCTACGATAAAATCATGCCTTGTATATAGCAATCCGATTCCCAAAGTCAAATATTTATTCTGAGCAATACACTTCGTTCCCCCCCCCCCCCTTCCTTCAATAGTTGCGATGCATAACATCGTAGTTTAATTTTATAGGCCTAAATTCACATTGTTATGAGTTTAAAACTCACTTGCACTTCCAAGCCAGGCCTCTAACGCTCCCAAGTCGGCAATTCCCTTTGTCAATGCAGCCTCACCAATTCCTTGCCAACCAAAACACTGCATTCAATTCCCCATCCACTCAGAGCGCTCAGCTACCCTGCCCGTCCGCGCCAACTTCCGGTAGTGACAGCTCGGCCGCTTTTAGTCAGTCTCCTCTCCTCCAAGCGTCCACCTCTTCCCCATTCACCCCCTCCGTCGCTCTTCTACAGGTCCGCACCTTCCCTCTACCTGCCGGCCAGGCAGAGGGCATATAAACCCAGACCCAGGAGAATTTCGCTAGCACAGCTCAGGATTCTCAAAGCTAGAGGTCGCTACGCTGGTCGGGTGTGGAGATGCCGCGGTCCGATTGTTGCCATGCCGGGCAAAGGTAGTTGGTTCGTATGTAACTTAGTCTAACTTTAAAAGTTTATTTTTTGGACTTACACGTCAAAATTTATAGTTTAATTTTAAACTTAACCTCGTAGCTTTGATGTTAAACTTATGGTGCGTTAAGCCAAACGGCATTTTCGGACGTTAACGGCCATAACTTAAGGGTTCACGGTCCCTTACTAAAAGCCAGCTTTATTTTTATGGAAGTGGCTATTTACAGGTACAGTACCTGCAAACAACTGGCTATTTACAGGTACTATACCTGTAAGTAATCGACTATTTAC
Source organism: Lithobius niger (assembly GCA_023313725.1). Taxonomy (NCBI): domain Eukaryota; kingdom Metazoa; phylum Arthropoda; class Chilopoda; order Lithobiomorpha; family Lithobiidae; genus Lithobius; species Lithobius niger. The sequence continues at coordinate 14,985 of JAHWFP010129337.1, read as the reverse complement.
AGGTACTGTACCGGTGAGCTATTGGCTTTTCACAGGTACAGTACCTGCAAGCAACTGGCTATTTACAGGTACTATGTTTACAAGCAACTGGCTACCATAAAACTACTGAACTTGTGTCTTCCTCATTATTTACTAATGCTAGGCACATTAAGAATAATTATTTCGATTATTGCAGTTTGATTTCACATTAAAGTACGATCTGCCTGAATATTCGAAGGTCGTCTAAGAAAACCCTGAAAATTCCAGTAATATGTAAAGTACAGCATTACTCGAGGAAGCGCCAAATTACATAGCCATACGACAAACCTTTCAAAAGCATGGACTTATCAGAGCTGATATTGTGAGCGTGGCATGTGATTTTTTAACGTGAAATATAGTCAAGCTCGTACAAAAGCCTGACAATAGCTTGTTTCAGTTAAGTTTGTTTTAAGCGATCAAAAACAATCACTGTGACTCAACTAGTGTCGCACCCGGGGGGTGTGGGGGCTGGTGGAGTACCCCCATCTCCAGATCCGAAAAATTAGGACTAAAATTTGTTAAAGTAAACAAAGCATTTGTTGCAAGTAAAAAAAAAGTTGTGAAATTTGGTTTTCATAACTTTACAAAGGTACTAAAATTGCTGAAAATGAATTATTTTTTGGGAAGCCCTCCTTCTAGACAGACCACCTAGCTGAATTGTGGGACCTCATTTTCAATTTTTTATTTATTTTGCTCTCACCCCCTGCCAACAAATTTTGTAATAAGTAACAAGCTCATCTGCACACATTACAATTACATGATTTTTCATTTCCATGCGTATCTCATAAACCAGATCCGACAACATATTCATTCATGAAACCCAAATGAATCCGATTAATTGCAGCTTCGTAAAAAGACAACACCGCACTAGACAAAAGACGAAAAATCATGCATACACACATTAAATTAAAATAGTTTCTTTCTACTGTGTGAATTTCTTAACTGATCAGTCATGGTGGTTATTCATCAAATCCATATAAGCCAGGCTAGATATGAACGAAAACAGCATTTTATTGCTAATTTTTTTTTTCGAAAATCGCACGATGCTACCCACGGTGCCATCTGTTGTCTTTTATTCCGTTAAATCCTGCAGCAAGTGAAGGAACGCAAAAACCATGAACAAACAAATATCATCAACAAAGTAAACATTAGCTAATCCTAAATAAATTAATCTAAGAAAATATGGTAAGTTTTCAAGCACCAGTGCACAATCTGTAACGGTTAACAATATAATTGATAACAGATGGCACTAATGTACAGTCGTATAATTTTTCCATTCGTATAAATGTGACTAATAAATCCGCTTTTGCAACGCAGAACGACTGCACAAAGTTCACGTTTTCAGGTAGATTTGGCCCACATCGCTCACATCTGCCCCAGTTAACATCAGTTTGTGAGAATGTTTAGAGATTTGATCATCTTGGCCACGAGTGGTTATACTCGTTGAGTCCGTAACTCAAGTGCCTTCCCGCAAAATTCACACTTATAAGGTGTTTTGTCGAAGATTGTATAAGCACACTGTTCTGAAATGACACGTTAAACCAAGCTTTAAAGCACATCTAATCCACCAGAAACCACGAACAATCAAATTTACCAAAAACGTAAACGTTAGCTAAGCCTGCGTAAATTAATCTGAAAGACTCCTATACGTTCTTAATCACCAGTGAACACTGCTAAAAGTTAATGACACAAAATAACAACAGATGGCGCCACTGTATAGTGCGATGTTTGTTTCGCATTCATGAACACGCAACGTTTTATGCTCGAAACGATAGCTTAGCGTCCACGTTTTCAGGTAAAAATCTGGCCCAGATTCCTCAAATTTGGCGTGGTTAACATCAATTGGTTACAGATTTGGTTATCTTGGCCACCAGTGAGTCTGTAACTCAAAAGCCTTCCCGCAAAATTATATTTGAAAGGCGTTTTGTCGAAGCACAGCTCTGGAATTACGCGTAAGACGCACAACTACGGACTTTAGTTACGATAATGATTAGTTACTAAATGAAAACCTTCATTGCAGTCTTTCCTTATTAGTCTTTCCTCAACGATTCAGACAGCAATGCAGCCGCAAGCTTTCGTACTAAGTATGTTCGCTTTGGTGCATTCACTTTTTGAGCACTACCTGTGAATAGCCAGTAGCTTACCGGTACAGTACCTGTAAATAGTCAATTACTTACAGGTATAGTAACTGTAAATAGCCAGTTGTTTGCAGGTACTGTACCTGTAAATAGCCACTTCCTTATTTTTATAGTTTCTATAAACGCAGTTTAATGTAAACAAGGACGGTTTGATCTTCGTGGGGGATCCATTGATTATTCACTCCAGACGGACTTTATAAGTAGCTGAGGCTTTTATAATTTTAGGAGTTGACTTATCAACAGCAACTCTGGGAGGTTTAATGCTTTGCTGTTACCCGTAGAAAGAACATTTTGCCGGCCCCCAGCCTGGCCGGCTAAAAATGGTTTCTTTTTGCCTAAAACATACTTAACCTGGTAATTTTAGCATTACATTCCTCGAATGTGATGTTCCCCTGGAGGTTTCTTCCGGTTTGTAGACGCCTGCTTGCATATCCCACCGCGCATGCGCGGCGCGGTCCTCCCTTATAAAAGCGACAGCGCGCACGCTATCGGCATTCATTTTACTCTCAATGTGTCAGGCGGTGACTCGAGAGGGGAGGCAGGGCGGGAGTTAAGGTTAAGTATGTTTTAGGCAAAAAGAAACCATTTTTAGCCGGCCAGGCTGGGGGCCGGCAAAATGTTCTTTCTTTATTGCCAAAACATCTTAACCTGGTAATTTTAGCATTACCAGTTGACCTGGTCAAATTTGGTGGCGGGCACCGTCTGTACGAGAGCCCCGGGATGCAAGCAGGCTTTCCCCTATGAATTCTTTATCTGCAAGAGAAAAATTCGCACTTTATTCAGAACAATTTGGGCTAACAGGAATTTTGTCTCTTTCGTGGGAATTGGTGGCCTAGAAAACGGCCGTTGTTTGAGGGTCTTGCTTCTAGGTGGAAGGATCTTGCTTCCCACATGGATCTTGCTTCTGCTTCGTTCTGAGTGCTTAAGGGGGTTTGACCACAGTTCTGGCTGCGACGATTGGTCCCAGTCGGTGTAGTCCGGATTCATCCTTCGTCATATCCCTTAGGTAGTGGGACGTGAAGGTGGATTGGTGGCGCCACGATGCTGCTGCTAGGATTTCTTCGATTGGCGTGGCGTTGTAGTGAGCCCAGGATGTGGAGATAGCTCTTACTTCGTGCGCCGCTATCCTCATGCTCTTACTCAATTCGGGTTTGTCGTAAGCTGCTTCGATTGTTTTCTTGATCCAGCGTGACACCATGGCGGTTGTTGTTTCACCGGTTTGGAGGTCCACTGGGAGGAAAAGCTGGTTCCTGCCTCTCCGTATGTCTTCGTGTTGAGTGCGGGCAAGGTAGAAGCGGAGAGCTCTGACCGGGCAGAGGACGCGTTCGGGTTCGTTTCCGGTAAGGTTCAGGAGGGCAGGGAAAGTAATGGGTTTCGAAGGCTCGGATGGTTTTTGAGTTTTTGCTCTGAAGGATGCTCTTGGGAAGAGTGTGACTGATGAGAAATTCGGGCCAAAGATGCAGTATGCTGGGTCTGCCGAAAGGGCTTGGATCTCGGAGCATCTTAGACTAGCTGCCAGTGTGACGAGCAAGACAGTCTTGCGGGTCATGAGGTGGAGTGAGTTGTCTTGCATGGGTTCATAGGGGTTTTCCATTAGTGATTGCAATACGATGGAAAGGTCCCAGTCGGTGACAGAATGTCTGGTGGTTGGTCTGTCGTTTTCGTATGAGCGTAGTAAGGCAGAAATTCCGTAGTCTTCAAGTAGGGCGGTGCAACCGGCAGCTTTGAAGACGGAGTTTAATGTAGACCGATAGACGAGGATGGTGGAGCCTTTGAGTTTGTCAATGTTGAAGAGGTCACCGAAGAAGCTTAGGAGCTCGGGAAGAGAGGGGTTGAGTGGATTTGTGCGTTTTGCGATACACCAATGAATCCACTTAGACCAGTGGCTGTCATACATGCGGTTTGTCGATTCTCTGGTTGCCTTTGATAAGATGCGTTCAGCCTCTTCTTGATGAATGCCAGCCTTTTTGAGGAGTTTGATGATAGTAGCCACCCGTGTAAGTTTAGGTTTGGATGGTTCGGGTGTAGTTTTGTTCCTTTCTGTTGTGACAGAAGATCTGGAAGGAGAGGGAGGCTTCTTGGAGTGTCGACTACTAAGCTTAGGAGGAGCGGGAACCAGGTTGCTGATGGCCAGAGGGGGGCTATTAGAATGAACAGACTCTGACTTTCTTCTATTTTCCGGAGCGCTTGTGGAATTAGTTTGAATGGTGGAAATAGGTAGGCGAACAGGTTGTGCCACGGAAACGTGAGAGCGTCCACTGCTATTGCCGAGTCGTCCGGGATTGGGCTGATGTAGTGGGGAAGTCTGGCATTGTGCCTCGTGGCGAATAGGTCCAGCATTGGTCTGTCCCAGATGGTGAAGAGAGATTCGCAGATGGATTTCTTGAGGCATCATTCCCCTGACGGTGGTTTCTGGCGAGACAGAGAGTCTGCAATCACATTCCTGTTGCCTGGGATGTGAAGCGGCAGAAGGGTGATGTTGTGTGGGATGCACAGATTGAAGATTTCCGTCATTAAGTTGTGGAGCGATCTTGATTTCGTTCCGCCTTCTTTCCTGATGTAGGCCAGGGCTGTTGTGTTGTCGGCCTGGATCTGTATCACCTTGGTTTTGATGAGTGGAATGAAGTGCCGTAGAGCTAGGAGGATTGCACGTAGTTCCAGTCCGTTGATGTGGTCTTTGAGGGTGGCAGGCCATAAGCCGGAGATTTCCTGGTTGTTTAGGTGTGCTCCCCAGCCAGTGCTTGATGCATCCGTGAAGATTCGGTGGTCGGGTGGTGGTTCTTGCAGAGGAACGGTCTTCGACAGATTTATGGCGTCGGACCACCAGAGGAGGGATTCGAAGGGGAAATCCTTGTTGAGCGGGATCTGACTGTCCGGATTGTTTTGGTTGATCTGAGTGATTGTCTATCCGGTAGTGATGGAATGGTCTTACCATCCACCGTCCATGGGGAACCAGGTTGGCCATTGCGTCCATTTTTCCGGAGGGAGTTCAGTTCCCGGGCGGAGAAACTTGGTTGGAGGCGGAAGAGCCGGATGTGCTATAGGAGATCCTCTATGCGTTCCGGAGATGGGGAGATTGAAGCCGAGCGTAGGTCGAATGAGACTCCGAGGAACGTAAAGACTTGTGCTGGAAGGAGTCTTGATTTTGCTAGGTTTACGCCAAACCCTAGGCTGTACAGTAGGTTGATGGTTTTGTCCTTGTTGAGTTCCCATTGAGACGGGTCCGGGTCGTTGAGGGCCCAGTCGTCGAGATAGGCATTGGCTTGAATTTGGTGCTGGTGAAGGTTTGCCAGGATTGGTTTCAGGACTAGGGTGAAAATCCTTGGGGCTGCATTCAGGCCGAAGGGGAGCAGCGGAATTCGAAGACTTTTTGGTCGTAGATGAAACGAAAGTAGTGGGTGATTGCTGGATAAAGGGGAATGTGGAGGTAAGCGTCTTCTAAATCGATGGTGACTGTCCAGTCGTCTTGCATGAATGATTGGCGAATGGAGTCTAGGGTGTCCATTTTGAAGTGTTCGTTTTGGATGAACTTGTTGAGGGGTATCATGTTGAAAATTAGGTGTAGACCTCCTGATTTCTTTGGGCAGGTGAAGATCGAGCTGTAAAACCCGGGGCCTGGGTTGGAGAGTTGTCGTACCGCATTCTTCCGTAGTAGCTCCGAGACTATGTGCGACAGGGAAGCTGTCGTTTGGGACGAGAAACTCCATGGGGGAGATGGCGACAGCGGCGGTTGGTGCAGGAACGTCGGACGAAAGCCGTGTTCTATTATCGACAGAATTTCCAGGTTGGTGGTTAATTTTTGCCAGAACGGGAGAAAATGGCTTAATCTGGCCCCGACCGGGAGACCAGTGAAGGGCAGGACGTCATTTTTGATTTTTCCGTTGAATTCTCCTACCCCCAGGAGATGAGAATCGGCTCCTTCGGTCGGGGGTAGCGGCACGCTTCTGATGGGAGCGTTGGGCGGGAGCGAGGAGCGTCGGAACGAAATTGCTGCTGGTTGCGTTGCGGAGGGGCGGTAGTGTCGTCCGGGCGGCTAGAGGATGATGCCGTGGTTTTGTGCCAGTCGTCGCCGGGACGGGGGTTGGCTTATCTGTTCCATGGGCGGTTCGAAGGCGTGGATTGCTTGTGCGGTCTTGGTTTCTTCGAGACATCAAGGTGGGGAGCTAGTGTCGGGATCTGACCCCGAAAAAGAATTTCGGATTCGTGGATCGGTTGATTTCTCAGGCGGTATCGTGTGGAGAAGTTCCAAGTTGTTTGCCGACGACAGGGCGATGTCGCGAAGGAGGAGAGTGTTATTGAACAGTGCCCTTGTCGCCCAGTTCATGGCGTGATAAGTGGCGAAGTTGGCCTTCTGGAAGAGTTGGGAAATCAGGGACAGCAAGTTCTTGAGCTCTTCTGGGGGATTGTCGGACGACAACTTCTCGCATAAGGCGTTGATGGCCGGCCGTGTGTAAGACATCAGCTTGGGAGGCCGCCCGTAGGCTTAGCCGCAGACATCTATCGTTCTCGAACAGTACGAAGGTTGGGATGTCAGCCTTCTTGGGTATGGACATCGAAGTGCCGAAGTCCATCTTGATTTCGCTGCAAATGAATTCGCATTCCGGGTTGCGGGGGTTTGTGGCAACGTCTCCGAAGGATCTAAAGAAGTCGTTTTCACGGCCAGGGACGTGGCATCGGGGGTTCCGTGTGGAGAAGAAGGGGTTCGCCTTTGCCTAGAATGGAGCCTTCGTTGCGGAGTAGACACGTTAGGAGTGTTGTCGACTGACCCAGAAGGCAGCGGGGCTTGGTGTCCTTATCCCTGGAGGCGAAACCAAAGCCTGTCGTTAGGCCACGGTTGATGACGGGAGCGTCCGGTGCCTTTGAGGGCTTGAAGAGGAAGCAGTCCGGGACTGTCTGCTCGACAGTCTTTAGAAGAGCTGCGAGCGACAGGGTGGTTTCGTCAGGAGTGTCGTCCGGGAACCTGATGCGCTTCTCGGCAGTAGGGGTGGGCGACAGCGGGTGGTGCGACGTCAGTGTGTCGTCCGGCTAGCGCTTCGGTGCCGAGGCCGGCGGTAAGGAAGCGGCACGCCTGTGCCCTTCGTGGCTAGAAGTGGATGCGACCCAGTCCTGGGTGCGGGCCCTTCGTACCGATGACGTGCAGGAGGAAGGCGGCATCGGGTTGGACTGCAGGTAGCGGACAGTGTCGTGTACGATTTCCCGTACGACACTGCGGCTTATCCGGGAGGAGCTGGACGACAGGTCGAGTAGAGAGTTTCGTTCTGGAGAATGGGCGAGTGTCGCCGAGTGTCGCCCGGCGGAGGTTGCGCTTGGCGGTCCGGTAGGAGTCTTTGGCGGCTTGAACGTCTTGTCGCAGCGACGACAGATCAAGTGGGGCGGGGAGCAGCGAGCGCTGGCCCGGGAGAAGCGGAGAGTCCGGCGATGCGTAATCAGGCATGGCATCAGCGGGTGACGTGCGAGAAGGTGCGGCGAGGTCGAGGGCGGACGGCAGCCAATATCGAAGTGAGTAAGACCATGAGGACGAGCAGCGGGCGAAGGACGGGCTTCGACGTTGTCCTTCCTCGGGAAGAATCCAATTTTCCAAACGACAGTCGGGGAACCGGGGAGCGAGATGGCGTGGAGACACCTCTGGAGGAAAATGAATGCCGATAGCATGCGCGCTGTCGCTTTTATAAGGGAGGACCGCGCTGTCGCTTTTATAAGGGAGGACCGCGCTGTCGCTTTTATAAGAAAGGACCACGCCGCGCATGCGCGGTGGGATATGCAAGCAGGCGTCTTGTAAACGAGCGCCACCGAAAAACGCCTGTTTTTCAAAAATTTTTTTTCCTTGAGGCACCCAAATGCCTCGCCGAGGCATATCTCGCCGTTTTTGCAATAATGGTCCGATTCTCACAAACTCTTCGACATTAAATAGCCTGTCCAAATACAAGACTCTTGGGGAAGCCCAAATCCGGACTTTCCACCAGGAAGAACCATTAAACTACGTTTGAAGATCACCTCAAACCAACCGAAGCACTCCGTCATCATGGCTGCCATTATGAAACTCTGTACTTTTGTATTTGTATTTTATCCTTTTCTTTTTAGGGCAAAAAGCCCGAATACACTAGCTTAGTGCATTTTAGGAGGAGCTTCCTCTGCGAAGGTACTGAACCTCGATAAGTTTACAGACAACAAGTTGAAGTGTGATATGTTTTATTGTGTTTGTCGGCCGCAATCCATATGAAAAATTTCCACAACGATCAATTTTAACTTCCAAATTAAACGTTAAAACGTTCCCAGTTACTTAATGCGTTATAGCATCCAACTAAGCTTGTTTATTTATCCACATTTATCCTTTTATAATAATCTTTTACCCCCAGAAACGCTATCATGTGTCCAAACGTACTACGACCTGGCATTCTACTGGACACGAATTTTCAGTGTATATATGTTTGTTTTAGTTCTCCTCTAGACCCGACTGAGACCTTTCAAACCCTACAGATAGCTTGATATACTATTAACCACCAAAAGATGTTTAGAAAAGATCTGTTCAAACCTAATCCGAAAGTCAAACTGTGCAAAAACTTCGAATCCTTAAATCCCCCCCCCCCCCAGCCAAAACTAGTTGTGGTGTATAACACTGCAGTTTACAGTCAAAGCTTATAAAATTTAATAGTAATGCTTTATGCATTACCCAAGCCAAAGTATTAAGCTTTAACAAGAGCCTATTCACGTTACAAACATGTAAATAATCATTCCGTAGCCAATAATACAAAGTAAAGGCCTATTTCCCAATGTTCAATTGAGTAAAACTCAATCCGTTTACATGTCCCTACTTCTTCAAACGGCTCTGCACCCAGTCCCTTTGTTCAACCGACTGCTCCTCCCACTTTCCATTGTTCTCGAGGCCCTCGGCCAATCAGACCCCCGCAGCTATCCTCGGCGTCCGCGCCTACTTCCGGCATTGTGTATAAAACCCCAGCCCCAGAACTCAATCGTTAGCACAGCTCACAGATCTCAAGCTAGAGAAAGGTCACGCCAGACGGGAGTGGAGACGCCATGTCTGGAGAATGCCATGCCGGGCACGATGGTAGTGGTTCGTATGTTATAGTTTAGCTTTTGAAAGTTGAGTTTAGGACCCCCATATTCTAAATTTTAGTTTACAACTTAACTTTAACTCTCTAGCTAGAGAAAATTATGGTGGAGACGCCTGTAGCGGCATCTTAGGTTCTCTCTCCCCATAACGTCAGAGTGGTTCTCTTACTAAAAACCAACTTTTCCAGTTTACTTTAAATGGATTTTTAATTTAAACTAATTGACGGTTTAATCTTTGTGGAAGTCAAATTGAGACATACTGATGCCTAAGTGTAAAATTGCCGGACTTTTTATTACTGAGAACAGTTCTCGAGGGAACTAAGGGAGGTTGATCTTTTTGTACTTGGAAAACTTAGAAACATAACTGTGGACGGTTGATCATAAGAAACATACTGTCAGACTTTGATCAGTTGCAGCTGTTGAGTCTTGTGGGTGTCTCCGGGAGCACCTAATATTACTTTTTCTAATGTGAAAATTTAACTTTTATTCAAATCAAGTGTGTTTGTCTGATTTGTGAAATACTAAGTGTATATTCAACTTGTTGCTTTTAAATAATTTATTTCAAAAGCTTTCAGAAGCAAACCTTAATGTAAAGTGTTATTTTCATTCTCTGTTGCAAATATAAAACCAGGAGTTTTAAGCTTCAGTCGTTTGCTAGATTTGATTAATTGTATTTTAGTGTAAAATAAATATGTAGCCCATCTTTAATTTTAGCTAGTAAAACAGTTAAATCCACCGTTGGTGGCAGCGATACCGACAGTTTAAGGTTAGGCCCCTTTAATTAGGACCGGCGCTTCATCCCCCATGCTGGGACAGTGTCCATGCTGTGTTAAATAACGTAAAAAGTCGTCATTAACACCGATTAACCTCAAGCTGAAACTCCACGTACACCAGGGAAACCGGGGGCGTTACAAGCACCTAAGCCGTCGTAGCGTCCGCCGTTACAGTCTACAAACCGGAAGAAACCTCCAGGGGAACATCACATTCGAGGAATGTAATGCTAAAATTACCAGGTTAAGATGTTTTGGCAATAAAGAAACATAACTGTAAAAACAGGTCTACTATTATAAGTCGGCCGAGGCTGTTTGTAATTTAGAGGGCTCTTTTGCGAAATCCCCGTTGCCTACAACTCACTGTTTCTAATTTGAAATTGTTTTTGTTTGAACTAAACCCAAGTTCACGTGTGCGAATTTAATGTAAAATTCATGAACGGTTTTTAACCTAAAAACCAAGTTGTAAATTCACCAACTGTAAAGTGCGGTCATTTTAACATATTTGTTTAAAATTAAAACCAGGAGTTTTAAACGCCCGTCGGTTTTATAGTTCGTTGATTGCTAGAAGTTAGTATTTAAGACAACTCTCTTCAAATTTAACTTAGCTAGCCTATTCCCACCTAGGTGGCAGCGTTACCCGCTATTTAATCACTAGTTAGGTCTTAGATTAGGACTTCAATGCTCCATTCCCTACATCGGGACAGTAGCAGTTGTGCTGTTTAACCGAAAAAGTACGTAAAAGCCAAGTAGAGTGATCGATAGTAAGATCCAGTTACACCATGCGACCAGCGATGTTACAAGCACCTACTCCGTCGTAGCATTCGTCGTTACAAATGGTGGCAGCGGTGGGATGAACAGGTGCTGTTCCTACAAGCGTTTCCCCCCTGCCATGCTACTATGCCATTTGTGTTGAACAATTCTTCAACCGAGATGTCCGTGACTCAGTTACAATAGTCACAGAACTAGACGCCCGCACTGCAGTCAAAATCAATGCAAAACCAATGCCCGCACTGAAGCCAAAAACAGTGCCCATCATCAGCTGCAGTAGCCAAACCAGTACCGGAGCCAGGAAGCAAGAATAGCAGTCCCCCCCCGTCTTGGAAATCAACAAGCCGTGGACCGTCAACTGCGAGAAGGAGTTCACCATTCATGGAAAGGAAGCTCCGTCGCCGTATCCAGTGGACCTTGGCAACAACAACCATAGTTCCAGTGAAGTAGACCTCAGCCAGACTTCCTACTACCGTATAAGTGTGCTAGCCAATTCATTCATCAGGTGGGAAGTTGGATTGGACTATACTGACCTCACAGCGATTGTGTACGGGGTAAGTGTGCATGAGATATGCTTAAGGCCGCCAAGCCGAGTGTTATAGTTAAGAGCCCTTTAGGTATTTTAATTGTTTATACACCTGAGTGCTAGGGGTCTAAAATAAGTGTATTTCTTGCTAAAACCTACCAATGTTGGGAGAGAAGTGTTTTTAGTAACTCGCTCTGCTCAATTTAAAAGTAAAATCAATTTGGGGCTGCACTTTAATGAAGTTTCATTTATAAGAGTTTTATTTTGAAGCTTAAAGTTAAAAATGTCCGACATGGACGATTTTGAAGATGTCATTAAAGACATTCAGTATAAAGACCTTAAAAAGGCCTGTTCGAAGTTAGGCCTAACCGTGTGCGAAACTCGACACGAGTCTGTAACGAACTTGCAAAATGCCGTTGAGGAAGAAAGAATTTCCTTAAACGATCTCTCTGACGAACTAGCCCCGGCTATAGAAAAAAAGAGAAGCTATCATTCTACAAAAGAAAGAATTAGCAGCTAAAGAACAGGAGCTTTCCCTTAGAGCAGAAGAATTTAGGTTAAGAGCTTTAGAAATGGCGGACCTTGACAAACGCCGAGCTCAAGAGGCAGCCAGTGCGGACAAACGCATGGCTCACGAACTAACATTACGAGACCAAGAGGCCCAAATCAGGGATAGAGACGCTCTATTAAAGGAGCAAGAAGCACAAATTAGCGAACACGCTAGTGCTAGAGAAATATTAAAGTTAGATACGCAGATCGAATTAGCTAGGCTAACGGCTGCAAATCTTAGTAATAGTTCAACTCCAAGTAGTGGTACAGTTACCCCTTCTAACCCCAGTGTCCCTGTAAACAAACCCGGTAAAACTGCTGACGCTGTCAGACTTGTAAATAAGTGGACTTCCAACTCGGAAATTAATAGCTTTTTAAAGATTTTTGAATAGACTATGGAGACGCAAAGAATAGATAAAACTGAGTGGGTCGTCGCACTCCAACCTCTCTTAGGAGAAATTTTGATTAAAGTGTGTAATCAAATGTCAGTTTTAGAAATGCACGATTATGACCTAGTTAAAAACAAGTTACTAGAAAGGTTTGTTCAAACTAATGAGTCGGTCCAAGCCCAGTTTAGTTCACTTGAACGTGGCCCCGAACAATTGTTCCACGAACATGCGTTTGAATTAGAAACCATATTTTCAAGATGGGTGTCCCTAGCTGAGGTGAATAGCAGCTATGACAAGTTAGCTAATTTAGTCTTACTTGAGCAATTCACCAAATCATGTCCAATTGCACTGCGCAAGTGGTTGCCGGACCAAATTAAACTCGGTACGTTAACTGAAGCCGCCAGACTCTGTGACGAGCTTACAACCAGAAATAAACAAATTTCTGCCGACATGGCCTGAAAACGGGGAAAGCACCCGCTAGTGCTCCGTCGTCTAGTCAGACTTCTAAAGGCTTTTCTAAACAAAAACAAACTCGAAATGTATTAGCTAACCCGGTTGGGACTAATAATAGAAGTGATAGTGTAATTAGCTCTGATGCTAACACTGATAAAACCGACAATGTCAAATCTAACAATGTTAGAACGTGTTACGAATGCGGCTCGGCCTCGTACCTCCGCAATCGCTGCTCTGAACTTAACAAAGCTTCGGCATCCGCTAATGCATGCTTTCTCGTGGGGAAAGATGCCCTAGCTATTTTAAAATCCAGCACTATAGATGCTAGCGTAGGAAAGCGTAACATTAAAGTTTTGTGCGATTCCGGAAGCTCAGTTTCAATCGTCAGTGCTAAACTGGCCAAAGGTTGGCCACGCCTAAAGCAAAAAAGTAAGTGTCACACTATTCTAAGCAATGATATAGTGGTGTTAGAACAGGTAAACCTAGGTTTAAAATTAACGAATGGAGCAGTGTTAAAAACAGTCGCTTTGCGTTGTCTAAGGCGTCTCAGCCTATTTTTGATATAGTTCTTGGGATACCGGGGATTGATTTATTAAATCAAACGCTTAAACCTACTGCCAACCAGCCTCAAGTTTCTGCTCCCAACGCTGCGAATGTGTCAGCCCCCCGAGCGCGTCAATCAAAAAAGCGCACACGTAAACAGACCCCGCCCAGCCCCACGGGAGTGGTCAAGTCCCAAGTGTCTCCAGACTCTCGGACGCCTAACGAGCGGCAACCAATCATTGTTCGGTCGCCAAATACAAAGGTTTTGGAGGGGAGGGATCTCATTTCAAATTCCTCTGGCCAGCGCCAAGTACCACAGCAACAAGTGGAAACTGACCACGCCCTAACGATCCTCAATTGGCAACAGCGTCGCCATGAGGTCAAAACACCTCCAAGATGTAAACTAAAACACAGTTTCTCAGATAATGACGTGAGCCGCAGTTCGATCATGTCTAGTTGGCCAGAAACAAACGAAACCAGCTTCTAAAGTTGGCTAGTTGCACGAAGCAAAACTGTACCCTAACCTAAAAGTTAGTATAAACAGCTAGACTGATTTTAAATAAAATTAAATCGGTATACCAGTAGTGAAAACTTAAATGCAGTTTTTTTTTTCTGATCCTTTTTACATTAGGACCCGATGTTTTGTTGTTAAACTTTTATCTTGGATAAAAAGATTAAATTTTTGTGCTTGATCACCACAATTATGACTCTTTAAACTAAATAATTGTTTTTTAAGTTGAAACGAAGGTTGTAATGCTAACCTAACCGAAAGTTTAAATGTAATTTTACCAGTAGGGAGTAAGTAAAACCTTTAAATGGTCTCCAAACTGAACAACTAAAACTTGAGTTTTTTTTCCCTAAAAAAGTCGTTTTTTTGTGCAAGCTGGTCTAAACCACCCAGTTTAACCCTAGTAGTGCGTAAATTTTCAGTACACATTGACTGGAAATTAATTTTTATCTTTAAATTTTGTTAAGTGGTATATTGAAAGTGCAACCACACCAAATGGAACTTTCAGCTATTTTCCCGTTTCGGAACTCTACACCTAAATTTTAAGTGCCTATGTTTTACTCTTTTTGTCACTATCAACGTCTCCCTTTGTGGGAGAATATTGTCAAAGATTGTAACGACACTAATTAAATATTCATTAGGAACATTCTACGGGGGTTGCAACTTGTTGCCGGTTGGCCCTTCTTAAGGTTTTTACGAAACATTTTAACTGCAAAAAAATTTGTCTGTCTCACCTCTGAGTGCAAAAGATCAACTCTGTCGTTAAAAGGTTGTTGGTTATTATCAACAAAACCTCCCAGTGATGTATAATATGTTTAAGTTATGGGTTCCATCTCTAAACCCTTCAGTGTAAAAATTTCAAATGTAAAACAAGTTGTTTGGTAACCTTAAACCACTCCAGTGGTAGTCTGTTAAATTTAAATAGAGCTGATAGTTGCGCATGCGCTCATAGTACCCTCTATTCCGATCCTTATCGCAAGCTAGGTCCTGAGGAGTGCGCCCAGGGTTTTTTTTTTCGAGGTTTTCCCAGATAAATAAAATAACTTTCTGTGAACGGCTGACTGGTTAGAGCATTAAATGTTGCGATTATCTCATTTGAATTAACAGCTACAAAAACCCTTAAACTGTAACTCTTTATGGTCAAAATTAGTGTTTTTATTTATATAAACTTTCTTTTGCTCCAATTTTCTTTGTGGCCTGTACGAATTTCCTGCAACAAGCAGCGCGGACAGCACTAAGTTGATTTTTG
>JAHWFP010129336.1:13599-32294 GCA_023313725.1 Lithobius niger | reverse complement strand
TCGAGAATCATAAATTATCTGCAAATTCCGTAACTGGGGAAGGAGGGGGTGAAATATTAAATTTGATCGACTACAGACATTAAAAAAAGATTCTGGAAAACATTATATTTCACCACCACCTTCTATTTCAGTTTTGGTGGAAACATCGTGATTTCACGAATTTTATCTTACCGAGGGCAATTTTTTCTCCTCACCACTTCCCCGGTTTTTTTTTCATCAACTTTTTTTTTTCCGTGCACCTGTAAAACACAATAAAGAAGAGCAAAATAACAAGGTTCTCAGAATTTTATGGAAGAAAAGAAGGGGCATTGAGGCTTGCATCACAAACCGTTTGCTTTGAATCCGCCACTGAATTCAGTCTACTTTAATTCACATTTAAATATTTGTGACCATATTTATCCTGGGGGTATTTTTTCCAGGGGTATTTTTTCCGGGGGTATTTTTTCCAAGGGGTATTTTTTCCGGGGGTATTTTTTCCGGGGGTATTTTTTCCGGGGGTATTTTTTCCGGGGTATTTTTTCCGGGGTATTTTTTCCGGGGGTATTTTTACCTACCACCGAGTAGAACGGACATACCGTCTCACTATATTCGAGCATCCTGCGTGAAATAGCCTTTGCAACATTTGGATCGGTAACCGTGACGGTGAACTCCCGTTTCGCCAAATCCCGTTTCGCCAAAAGAAAAGCAGATTAACTGTTTTGCCGTCCAGGGGCCAGTCCCGTTTCGCCAAATCCCATTTCGCCAAAACGAATTTCACAAAATGTTACGTACACGAAATTTAATATCTTATTTCTATTGTAATGGGGCTTTAAAAGGCAAACATTTAACAGACGAGCAGTGGTACGGAATAAGAACAATTGATTTATTAGCGTTTTGAAAACTGGCAATACAGACGGAAAAACGTGCGCTTTAATATAATTGTTTAGATTTCTTGGGCATCACTACGTCAATGCCAAGGTTCTCTTTTAAGAATAGTTAGTTAGTTATACACGTGATGGTTAACCTTTTCCAAACGGGAATTTCCGTTTTGCAGAATCCCATTTCTCAGAATCAAAATATTCTTCAAAAAATTTACGTTGCAGAAGTTAAGAGATGTATGCCTACTTGTTAGTAATTTTGATTAGTTGGTGTTTCTGATGTTATGTGTTAGCCGCAGCGAGCGCGGCAGCGCGAGCGAGTCACGTAATTTGAAACAAACTATTTTACAAAATGAGATTATGCAAAACGGGTGAACACCGTCTATATATGTCTGACCATTATCATGTTATAAATGTTCGTGTTTAAATGTTTAATGTTTCGTGTGCCTAAAATTTCGTGAACTATATTTGGTGAAACGGGATTTGGCGAAACGGGGCGTAACCACAGTGACTGCAGTAAAACCATTTCTCACGAGGAAAAAATAGGAAAATGAATGCCTTTGCAAAACTTTCATGCGTCTGAAGTGCTGTTGCAAAACTGAGCCATACAGGAAAACCAACCTGGAAAATGTACCTTTAAAAGGACGCCTCCTTGATATATTCGTACAAATACAAAAAAATGGGTTTAGAAAAAAATTCATCTAGCAGGAGGCGTTGTTGTACCACTATGACTTGTGGCAACGAATGGTGAAATGCACAGTGGAATGGCTGGAATCGATAATTCACCACCGAATTCAAACACAATAGCCTTAATTACTGTTTACACAGGGTCTCCCCAATGATTTTTGAAGATAGGAAAAAAGAGGTACAGAAGACAAAACCTGGAAGAAACAGCCGAAGCAATATAAAAGCCTCGGAAAAACTGCCGAAGAAAAAAATAGGTGCAGAACAATAAGTTCATGGTGAAACTTTCTTGGTGAAACTTTCTTTGCCTGCATGGTGAAATTCGAATCAAGGCAACTGATGTAACCTAATCTGAAACAAAACAACAACCGAAAAAAAATCGCCATAGAATCAGGGGGTTTACGCGGTTTTTTCGTCGGCTAGCTTTTTTCTAGGGCTTTTTCTTTAGCTGTTTTTTTTTTCAGGCTCTATTTTTGCGTATTTTTTTTTTCATGCACGACAAGTTTTGTTGGCTCCTACAGGGAAGGAAAATGTTCGGAGGGAGCAAAACAAAGCAAGCTAGGGGGTCTGGTGGAGCGCTGTTGGCTCCCCCAACATAGAAAGGTCCGGGCACGTTACAGCACATCACTGCTCTATCCGCCGTCTGGTAAGTATTTCTTTTTTCACTAATTTTCGAATAATTTATTTAGCAGTATAATACTTTTTTTAAATTATGATATTATGTTTTGATCACGCAGATTCTAATAAAATAATAAAGTGATTATTAGATTTTTTGTAGGAAGGCAGATCCCCTTCGGCTCGAGGTGGGGGGAGGGGGAGAAATACTCCTTTTGTCCCCATGTAAATCCGGGCCCCGGCGCTATATACAAGGACGTATCTGAATGGACCAAGTCAATGGACGTGCAAATTCAGAAAATTTATGTCATCCGCAAAGTCTCCAAATGGGGAAACCAATAAACGGATTAGGTTTTGCTTAAAACCTGATGTGCAAACACTGAATTTAGTCCAAACACAAAAGCCTCTCTTGTTGATACCACGTTCGATTCCTTCTCCCTCCCTCCAGGCCGCAATGAGTTTTGCCAACAAACATTGCAAACAAATGACAGCTTAAGCGGATTATCAAGGGGTCTGACTGGCCGGCAGCTGTTCATTTCTGCACGCGTACACAACACGCCTCTTTGGCGTCTGTTATGTTTGCTGGTTGGGCGGAACTGGCCAGTTGGTGCTACTAAAACTTTCACCACCTAAATTGGTTGTTTTAATAAACGTCGAAGGTAGCGAAGCGTGGAAGGGGTCAAGTTCTGTTCGTTGTTAAGTTCTGGAAAGTCATTTTTGAAAGAAAACCAGGCTGCGCAATCGATTCACGGAACGTGCAGAAGCATAAACAATTACAAGTTATCATCCAAGAAAATGTTATCGTTAACTACATTATAATCGTTACAACTACGAGTATTTACATAAGGATCAGAGATCACTGAGTGATGGCCCCCAATGCATTCAAATATAAAAAATGTTGACTATGAAGTTAGTTCTTTCGTCAAGATGCCCTGAGGTGTACCACAAGGATCCATTTTACGGCCCTTGTTGTTCCTTGTTTACATGAATGATGTAATTGAATTCTTTTTGCTACGCTTCCAGGAACTAAAAAAGTATTATGACCACTGTAAATGTTGAGTTGAGGTTATTTCCTAACTGGTTTGTTACAATCGATTATCTTTAAATACCTGGAAAAAAAACTATAAGCGGTAGATACATGGTAATGGTTCCTGGTTAAATCTCGTGGCTTGTAAAATAATTGATAAATTGATAAATTGACACATGGGACTCGTACATTGAAACATTGACACATCGTGTCTTTTTGTTTTTGACGATTTTGGCGCAGAAATCAGTAAATATGACCTACAAGATTCGACATGACAAGTGTGTAGATTTGGCAATTTTCGAACTTAGCCATGTAAAATGGACTCGAGGCCACAGCCTCAAGCTAACTGTTCCCCGAAACTAGACTAGCGTACCGGACAAATTTCTTTGCTGTTCCCGAGTGGTCAAAATGTTTGGAATTTCCTAGATGAGAGAGTGGTTTTAGCTGTCGTCAGCTTTCAAACGCTTTTTGGTAGATACTAACTTACACAAGTTTTTAAAGAGACTTTTTAAAATCCAGGATTTGGATTAGGATTTTTTTTTAGTCATAGTTGTAATAGTTGTTGCTCAAATTTTAAGTGGCATTTAATTTTTTTTCAACTTGGAAAATTTTTTGACTTGTGACCGAATTGTTGTATGTGGTCTTATTTTGTCGGACCGAATTGTCTGGGACCGAATTGTCGCGAACCCATATTTTCACAAGGAGCTCACAATCCACACGGTGGGAGGTAAAAATACCCCTGGAAAAATACCCCCGGAAAAAATACCCCTGGAAAAATACTCCCGGAAAAAATACCTCTGGAAAAATACCCCCGGAAAAAATACCCCTGGAAAAATACCCACGCAAAAAATACCCCTGGAAAAAAATACCCCGGTAAAAATGCCCCTGGAAAAAATACCCACTGAAAAAAAAAAACAGGAAAAAAACCCCGGAAAAAGTCCTTTATTCTGATGAAAAAATACACCCCAGTTGATGTAAGACAACTAAAGTTTTATTTTGGCAAAGCAGTGTTAATTAATTTCTCACCACGAATGACAACTGGAGCGAAAATCCTCAAAGCGTAATTTTCAACGTACGTCTTCCGAAAAAGTAAAAACTGTCACTCGTTCGACAATTACCCGCATGGTGTCGCGATTCCGTGCCGAAAAAACAGCACGGATAAAGAATCTTAAGCAAAAAACCAATCAACAAAAAAAAAAAAATAATGAAAAGACAACCCAAATTGTTTTGCCGATTTTTTTTTTTTCGTATTATTGTTTTTGTTAAAGGAAAGGTTAGTTTAGATTAGTTGCTTTGCTCGAATTTCACCAAGCAGGCAGAAAAATTTGGAAAGTAAAGGCAACATATTTTTCCTGCGGCTTTTGTTCTGTTTGGCTAAATCAAAACTAATCACAAAAACAGAAATAGTAGATTCTGTTGAAAAATACAAATACATAAATTAGTTTTATGTAATTGTAAACGTTTCAGGTGATCTCGGGCGTTTATCATTATTTTGACCTTGTGTGTGGAAGAGAGATTGGGTGCTAAAATATCCGATACTTTAATTCACATTTTTTAAATTGGTTGTACTACAGCATTTGGGGTATTTCACCGGGGTATATTTCCAAAGGTATTTTTTTCCAGGGGTATTTTTTCCAGGGGTATTTTTTCCGGGGGTATTTTTGCCGGGGTAATTTTTCCAGGGGTATTTTTACCTAGATTAATCCTCACTTCTAAAGTGAAACCATCATACAAAAACCCCATAAGGCTAAAGGGACCCAACAAGTTTTCGGTATGGAAAGTAGTGGTATCAGAACTAAAATTTCTGGCACCAAGTTTTCCGTCCCACCCCCAATCACTCAATCTTAACTGACACCTCGGTGATAGTCAGCTAAGCTTGAGTGATCACGATAGGACCACAACTTGGCGGCAGCCATTTCGGTTCTGATGTCACTACTTTCTATCATTCTATGACAAAAACTTGATTGGTCCCTTTACCCTTATGGGGGTTTTTGTATGATTTAACTACACAAAATATTACGTAAATCGGGATTGGCTTTGAACGCCCACACGTGCTAGAAATTAAGAAAAATTATCCAAAATTATTCAAAATCATGAATCTTAGTGAAATGCTCAGGCCTGAAATATCAATTTATTTGTCTTGCACTTTTAACAGTTTTCAGAAACTGTTTGCCTTGACAGTTTACCTTAACAATAAAACAACGTTAAGGCAGCTAAATATTTATAAAAAAAACTCAAAGCAAACGTAAGAACACAAAGGCTTTTATTTCTTCCACAAGTGGAAAGCCCGAACAAAGTTCGGGAAGAAGCAAATGTTTGGTCACAAAAGCCCGAAAACTACTGGCCTTAATAACTAAGCAGCATGACCAAGGCTCGCCTCTTCCCCCGTCACGTATCCTACAAAATCCTTTTTTAACCCTCTCTCTCTGCCCTTCCCCGATCTCTGTCTCCATTTTTACCGAACATGTGTTCACAAATTTCCAGTTTTACCAGTTTTATCAATTTTACAGTTCTATCAAGCAAACCTTCCAGGAAGAAGACCAACGTTAGGGAAGAGGAAGGGTAGGAGCCCCTACCATTTCTCTTTTCTCCCTAACTTCCTCCCCCCATCCCTCTACCAACCCAATACTTTGTCCCCCATTTCTTAACAATGAACAACTACAAATCCGCTCAGCATAAAGATCTCCACCTTGGCTCTCCACCATTTAGTATGAGGGTGAGTGAACAATTTACAGCAGATTGTTATCATTGGTAAAAACCCAGAGTCCGTCTTTGTTCCTGATATTGGTGGGCCACTTCCTTGGCGTCAACCCCCCACCCTCCGTCGCCATCGCACGCACTCCCTCTTTTCTTTCCCCCTCTTCGGATCTTTATCCCTCCCATCGTCCCTTCCCCATTCTCCTAAATTCGCATTCCTCCCGAGTCAATGGTCATTCGTCACTCGGGATGTTCCAGGGACGGGAATCCGCTAATCCCTGCTTTTAGCTCAAAGAGACCTTCTTCTTCCTGGCCATCTGCAACGTTCCTGTTCCCTCTTTTCAGCTCCTGGGGTCATCAGGGTTTGGCTCTATATTACAGGGTCTACTAGACCCGCATTTACTGAAAGAACTTTAAGATTTTGAACAAAGACTAGTACTTTAAACAGAGCGGTACTCTTCCAAAGTAATCTTCTTGCTGATTGAAGAATGAAATGATGGAGAGAAAAAAAAGAGGATACATGAAGTCAAATTAAATTGACACTGTCCGCTACATCGTTTCGGATAAAGCACTTAAATTTTCAAATGCAGTTCGCGTAGTATTATCAGGGTGGTGGTAGGTAAAAATACCCCCGGAAAAAATACCCCGGAAAAAATACCCCGGAAAAAATACCCCTGGAAAAAATACCCCCGGAAAAAATACCCCCGGAAAAAATACCCCTGGAAAAAATACCCCCGGAAAAAATACCCCCGGAAAAAATACCCCCAGAAAAAATACCCCTTGGAAAAAAATACCCCCGGAAAAAATACCCCTGGAAAAAATACCCCCATTAAATATGGTCAAAAATATTTATATGTGAATTAAAGTAAACTGAATTCAGTGGCGGATTCTTCCATCAAATTTTCCGTAAAATTCTTCCATAAAATTCTGAAAACCTTTTTATTTTGCTCTTCTTTATTGTGTTTTATGGGTGCACGGAAAAAAAAGTTGATGAAAAAAATACCGGGGTCGTGGTGAGGAGAAAAAGTTGCCGGTAAGATAAAATTCGTGAAATCACGACGTTTCCACCAAAACTGAAATAGAAGGTGGTGGTGGAATATTACGTTTTCCCGAATCTTTTTTTTAATATCTGTAGTCGATCAAATTCAATATTTTACCCCCTCCTTCCCCAGTTACGGAATTTGTAGATAATTTATGATTCTCGACTTACCCCCCCTCCCCTTCTATTTCTGGAAACTTCGTGATTTCACGAATTTTCACTTCCCGAAGTTTTTCTCCTCACCACTTCCCCGATTTTTTTTTATTAACTTTTTTTCCAGGTTTCTTTTTAAGGCTTTTTTTTTTCCGTGCACCCTTAAAACACAACAAAGAAAAGCAAAATAAAAAGGTTCTCAGAATTGTTTGGAAGAAAATGGGGGCATTGAGGCCTTTTGCCTTGAATCACCAATGATTTCAGTCTAATTTTATTCACATTAAAAAAAATTTTTTGACCTTATGTATCCTGGGGGTATTTTTTCCAGGGGTATTTTTTCCGGGGGTATTTTTTCCGGGGGTATTTTTTCCGGGGGTATTTTTTCCGGGGGTATTTTTTCCAGGGGTATTTTTTCCGGGGGTATTTTTTCCGGGGGTATTTTTTCCAGGGGTATTTTTTCCGGGGTATTTTTTCCGGGGTATTTTTCCAGGGGTATTTTTACCTAGATTCATCAGGGTGGCGTTTAAAAGCTCATGAAATTCCCTGATTTTTCCAGGTTTTCCAGACCAATACTGACACTTTTCCAAGATTTTTTTTTGGTCAATGGAAGGGTGCAGTCCAGGACTAAAAAATATTTTTCACATTTCACTCTTCATTGAAATTGCAATAACTGTATGGCATTGCTTTACTAAATGAAAAATTGCACTGCCGTAACTGGTATCAATTGGTAAATAGCGGGGAAAATCTGAACAAAACTGGAAACTCACCGTGCACGTACGTCCCACATTACTTAGGCGTAAGGAGTTTTCGCTTTATCGAAATGGAACAAACAGAATATGAAGTTTTAACTGAAGTAAAGTGAAGGTTTTAGAAGTAAAAAACTAAATCCGAATTAGCTATTCTTTATAGGTGAAAGAGACTGTCCGGAAAATGTTTAAATTCCCTGAATTTTCCAGACTTGATAAATTCCCTGAATTTTCCCGGTTTCCCAGATAGAACGCCACCCTGATTATAATAGGTTTTATTTAGTGAAACAGTAGATTATTTTCTGTTCTACAAAATACTTTTTTAAGGATGATAAAATCGTTATTTTCCCATAAGCAAAAACGGGATACAGAAAGGAACTTGAGCGGCCAACAAACATCATCATCCCTTTCATGTCGATAATTAAACAAATTCATTTCAGAACATCTAAAATTATAAGCGCAAAGGAAAGCAACATAATAGCCATGGTCGATATAATATTTACATGTGTAACATATGCGCCAAAGTACAATAAAAATGTTTACAAAGAAATATTTTAACGTTAATAAATTAGAAAGAAAAAAATGCGAACAGTGGAATAGGAAACGCGGAAAACTAGGAAATGGCTGAATAAATCAAATATTACTTCATTCACTTTTATTTTTTTTCCGAATACTTTGCGAGAGCAGAGAAGGTACTGTTCCAAGATGCCACTGACTGGCCCAAATCCCACAACAACATATGAACACAAGCTATTTAAATTTTCAGTCCTAGTTCACGGATCTTTAATTGTTCACCTAAAACGTGATACAAACAAAGATGAATGTGATGCTAAAAACATTAAAAAATCCTAAACAGCAAATACTTGCAATAAAAAACACAAAACCGTGTCGTTGGCTGCAACAGAGAGTTGCTGCTCGTCGTTTTTGTTTTGTGTTTTTTATTGTAAGTATTTGCTGTTGAGGCTTTTTTAATGTTTTAGCATCACATTCATCTTTGTTTGTATCGATCACATTTTAGGTGAACAAGCTCCGTAAAGTAGGAATGAAAATTTAAGTAGCTTGTTTTCATATGCTATTGTGGGATTTGTGCCATTCAGTGGGCATATTGGAACAGCACTTTTGTTTGTGTGTGCGCGCGCGAGTAGTTTGCAAAAATGGTTAAACGGACATACCTTCTCACTATATTCAGACATCCTGCGCGAAAGTAGCTTTGGCAACATTTGCACAGGTTAAGAGTGAATGTAGCAAAACCCTTTCCCACGAGGGGAAAAATAGGAAAATGAACGCCTTTATTTGCAACACTGACACACGTCTGTTGTTGTACAACTGAGCCACACAAGGAGAGCCAACTGGGAGGAATGTACCTTTAAGGAATGGAATTTACAGCTGAAATTGGATGTAACTCCCCTTTTACACTAGTGTTCATCAGGTATTACAAAATTGGAATTCGTAACGCTGCTTGCCTCGACATTGGAGCTGTCGTGCTCCGTGTGGCCAAACATAACATTCACAAACCAGTTGGAAAACTCTAATTCTGCGGAATTACGTCGGACTTCAACATTAGAAACGTGGGAAACGCTTTAGAAAAAGTGGGAAAGTTATAGAAAACATTCAATGAAGTTTTAAACTTTCTTTTTATCGACATTTATAGCAGTACGATATCATGTGATAACTGTAAAGAGCTTGACAGGGCCGTACATTTAACACCATCGCGGAAAAAGACAACCCGCAGAAAAAAATATGGAAAAAACCTGGGAAAAATCACTGAAGGGTAAAAAAAAAAGCCAGGAAAAAACTGGAAAAAAGTCGAAGGAAAAAACCATGGTAAAAAGAAGCTGAATTGTTTCTTTGGCCTTTTGATTTGTTCCCACTGAGGTAAAAAAAAAGGCCACCCTGGCCTTAATTTTTGACTTTTTCGTGTTATAGTTTTTGTTATACGTTAGGTTAATTTAGGTCACTTGCCTTGGTTCGAATTTAAGTAGGCAGGCAAAGGAAGTTTTACCAGGAAACTTATTTTTTTCTGCAGTTTTTTCCTTCGAATTTTTTTTCGCAGCTTATTTCCGCAGCTTTTTTCTCCTTCGCTCCCCCCCCCCCCCCCTGCTTTTTTCAGTAGCTTTTCTTTCCTCTGCGTTTTTCGTCCTAGATTCCCTCCCAACACAGTAAACACTTGCAAGATGAAGAAGCAAGAAGTAAGGACGTGTATTGTATGCCATTCAACATTAGCAGTGACAATGACAAATTCAAGACCTTGTAAACACTGACTGACGTGATGGGGTTCTGGAGCGAAGATGTTTTTAAACGCAACTAAAACTGATAGTGCTTTTTTGGGGCGTCGGACGAAAGTCTTAATTGGAAAATCGTCTAATGGGATAACTGTCTGATATCTGCCTACATAAGAAATCTGGAAAATCATCTAATCAGAATATCGTATAATGGCTAATCGTTCAATGGATAATCATCCAACTGAATAACACGGCTGCAATTTCTGTTTCTGATGGTTTCTGTAGAGCCGCAACGAGCTCGGCAGCGTTAGAAATTTAGGCTGGGACGTTAGACGATCTTCCATTATACGAGTTTCGTGTTAGACCTTCTATAATTATGCAATTTTCCTGCCCCGGAGCTGGTCAGAATAAAACGGTGATCAAACTAGAGGGAAAATAAGAATTCTAATACTAAAAAATGGGCTCTCCGCCCCCCTCCCCTCTCGTGAGCGCTCGAAAAATCCTTGGTCCCCACCAATTTCCTTCGACCCTGCCTTCCCTCGCAGGCAGTAAATGATGACCGGTTCGAAAGTCACAAAAATCTTGAATTACTTTTTATTAACCAGTATTTAAATTCAAATGCGGCCTACGTTACACGTGTAATATACGCCTCTAAAGCCATTACGTTTTCAACAACAAAAAGAGAAGATGAGAAGTAAAAAAAAAAATGTTCATTCTATCACGTTCTGTCTGAACCTTTGTCATCCACAAAAAGATGGCGACGCTGCATGGACCGTAAAAATCTCGTACAAAAACTTGTCTCATTTTGGCCGAGTTTCCGCTATCTCTTCCCCCCCCCCCCCTTCCCAATATCCCTGAAGAACTCACTCACCCCAAAGCCACAGGCTGAACTGAAGGCTGGAACCCTCCTGACTCCCCTGTCCTCTATTTCACATCCCCCATCTCCCCAACCCACACATATAAGTTTCGATGGGCGGGGGGTGTGGGCAATGTAAGCTGTTCCAGGTGCGACCCCCTCCACACGTCCCGAACACAACACTTCCCTCTACAATGGGCGTCTGTCGGGAGGGAAATATCCTTCTGTTCCTGGTGTCATATGGCTACGTCATCGTCGATCTGGAATCTACAAGTTTTTTTTCCCTGAAGATCCTTCAAAAATTAGTTAGCGTTATTCAAAACCAGACCCGCCTGTTTGCATTTTGGTCTTCCGCCGCCGCAGAATGCATTATAGGGCACACCTCTGTATCTACGGTGGAAACGTATTTTGTACACTATATATTATATACCATAGTTGATCCTTGCGCGCAGATTGCGGTGATTTTGGAAACATTTTAAATTTTTAAACATTTTTAAATGCTATTAAAATGGTACTATTTCAAACATGCCACTACTTTTCTGCTACGCTCCGGTTTTTTAGTAAAAATTCTGCAACCGTAGGATTGAAAATGCATATACGGTCATACTGAATCATGCACTCTCGTTTTCGCATGTTCTTGATTATGTGCGTTGTAATCGTGGAATGGAAGATACCATAGCGTCAAATGGAATCCCAGTTGCAGGAGAGCTGTATGGCGAAAACATTCTTTTCATGGCTTTTCCAACAAAGAAATTGTCGGGTTGGGTGGAGAAATAAAAAAAGAAAAAAAGGAAGAAAAATGTAGGATGACGGGGACGAGGGCGACTTCCACAAAATTCTCCACGGAATGTACAATAAAAAACACAATTTTTCAAAGCATTATCTTGTCACCAATCTGCCGCTGCGTAGAAGCGCCGCTCAAGTAGTTTATCGTTGGAAGAGGGAGTCTAGAGACGCTAGCGCAATTTTTGATAGCAAAAAAAAAAAACGACGGCTGTAAAACGACGTCTAGATTTGTCACAAAAGGTGGACACGGTAGACGGTATATTCTTAAAAAATACGCTAATTATTAAAGACTTAAATGTGCTTATATTCAACGAACGACAGGTTGAAGCATCTAGCCCCGTCTAAGGGCGCGTTTATCTAGCGACTCACCTTTGCATTCTCGCAGCTAGAACTCAATCGCGATGGCAAAGGTGGCATTGCCATGGTAACAACGCTAAATGGATTAGCTAAATCTGACATCGTTTGAGTAAATACTTGCAGTCTTATAATCCGTGCCAATAATATAAAGAATTCCTCATGACGAAACAATTTTCCCAAACGCTTCTGAACTCACGTTATTTGCTGTTTTCGTTGCGAGGCGGAAGACATAAAACCGCCGCCATGTTGGAATTTGAGGTGATGTCTAGCTTCTAGCTGCGAGAATGCAAAAGCGAGTGGTTGCATAAACGTGCCCTAATTGTATGTAGCGCTTAATTTCAACAAACGAAGGAGTATGCAACGAAATTTCTGTTTACACAACAAACTAGCCACGTGCCTCCTTAATTATTGAATCAAAGTAAAGTAATTATTGAATTAAATGCAAAGTTGGTGCGTGCACGTGCACCAGGGAGCAAGCGGCCAAGGTTGACGATATCACTGTCACTAAACGGCCTCCATCTAGCGGTTCAAAATCTGCGTTCCAAAACGGTCGATATGTATAGAAAAAAGCGCCCTCGATGTCGTTAGGTTTAACTTGACCGCTTGCTTCCTAGTGCACGTGGGCGCAGCAACTTTACACTCAATAATTAAGGACGCACGTGGTTTGTTTATTGTGTGAAAAGAAATTTATTTAGATGTTCCTTCGCCTGTTGAAAGTAAGGAATAGACGGAATTCTATATCGGCCAATGGCTATAGATGCTGCAGCTTGTCATGTGTTGGCAATCCCCGTTAAAGGCTACATAAAAATAAAAATAAAAAAATTGAAAACTTTCTGATAAGAGCGACGCAAAAAAAAAAAATGGCGGAAAAAATATCATTGGAAAATTATTGTTGCAATAAATGCTATAAACAACTGATTTCATATTCATTTTTTGTTTATGGAACTATTTGAAAGGTTACTGGCCGAGCGAGCGAAGCAAAATTTTTAGCTGCTTTTCAGTAGCTACGGTAAGGGAGCACAATATACAAGGCTAGTGGCCCCGACAACTACGTGAACAACACGAAGCCATGTGTGGTAATGAATGTAGAACACTGAATTTCTTTTGATGTGAAGAATGCAGAAAAAAAAAATGGTAAAAGAAGAATATTGCTTCGAATTTTATTCCTTTTGAAACAAACTCTCTCTTCTGTTATCGTTTAAAGGTGCATTGGTTCCGGTAGGCTTTCCTGTATGGCTCAATTTGGCAATATTAATTCAAACGTGTGTAAATCTTGCAAAGGCCTTCCCTTTTCGTATTTTTTTTCCTCGTGAGAAACGTGACTGCTACATTCACTCTAACGTAGGTAAATGTCGCAAAAAAACTATTTCGAGCAGGATGCCCGAGCAGGATGCTCGAAATTAGTGAAAAGATAATGTCCTTTTAAGATTCAAATCTCGCGCGTTGTGGCAGAGTTAGCCAGATGCGCTCTTAAAGATCGATATTGGATTCGTTCACAGAGGTCTGGGCTGAAAATGTAGGAGGCGCAAACGGCAGATTTTCTATGAATGGAGTGGTTACGAAAAATATTCGGAATTTCATTTTTCAATACAAGTAGGATAGGAATCGGCCCGCCCTGCGGATAGTCTAGAAATGTTCGGGATCAGGGCGGGGGGGGGGGGGGGGGCAGAAAAAACGTAGCGTCTCTCGTTCGGCCGATTAATTAATCACGATATTCAAACCTCACTTATGTGCCTAGTTAGTGGAATACTGAGGTATAAACTGCCTTGTTTGTCCTCTATTCCTAAAATTATTGTTTGTTTTTTTGTTTTATTTTGCTAGGGTGAAACGTTTGACATTATTACAAATGGCCTTGAAAAATTTTGTATTTCGTGCCTGGAACCCGCTCACATCAACCCTCCGTCTCGTTTTTCACCTCCAGAAAATGCAGTCCAGTCTAGAGCCAAACTATTGATTACTCTTTCCAGGAAGCAGGAATCGATTTGGACTTGGTAGATGACCACCACATGTGAGAAGAAGGGGAAAAAAAGGTAAACGTCACGATTAAAGCGGGGCGGAATAGTTACATACATCATTGGTACGTTCGGAAAATTTTCATTCAATATTCGTAGTTGTAACACATTAGTAATGTTTGCGGGAGGTGTGTCAGTTTTTAAATGATAAGGCACACATGATTAAAACATAATAATAATCAGATCAGGTTGTATTAATTTGAACTTTGAAAATGGTTTGCCCGGAAAAAGGCAATTTTACGTAGCTTTCGCGGCCATGCAAAGTTAAACGTTTGGCTTACAGGCGCCTACGGATGTCTGGAATCAACGTAATTACCATTTCCTCCATTCCCCCTTCGCCGAAAATTAAGATTGGTTAAAATTCGGCGGAACGGCATTCGGCTAAACAGAATTCGGAGAAAAGAGTGCACACCAAACTCTCAGGGAAAAGTCCACGTGTTAAAATGTTGTTAACGTCGAATTTAAACTCTGGCCTCACACCTGCAGCAGATGTGAGGCCAGAGCCTAATTTCGAAATACTCTACCTGGTAATTCGCAAAACGTTTATCCAGTTTGCCACTGGATACAAGTTGGTTTAAGTTTCGCACATTCGGTAATTCAATTATTCCCTGACTGTATTAAACAGTGGCTGAACAACAATTTTCTTATTGAGCGACAGGCGTACAACGCGACAAACAAAATTTAACAAAATTTGCCAACTTCATACGTCAATTACAGATATTTTTTATTCTAACATATTCTACTAGGTTAATGCCCAGGTTCTCTTTTAACAATTGTAGTTAGATTTTACACATGATGGTTACTCTTTCCCAAACTGGAATTCCCGTTTTGTAGAATCCCGTTTAGCAGAATCAAAATTTTCTAAAAAAAAATTAATATTGCGGAAGTTTAAGATGCATGATTAATTGGATTTGTGATAAGTTGCAGTTCAGATGTTATATGTTTAGCCGCAGAAAGCGTGGCAGTGCGAGCGAGCCACCTAATTTGTAAAAAAAAAAATATTCTGCGAAACGGGTTTTTCGAAACTGGTGTTTGTCCATAAATGTTTGACCATTACACAAGAATAATGTCTAAATTTCCTGTGCGTAAAATTTCATGAACGGTAAGTGGCGCAACGGGATTTTCCGAAACGGATTTGCTTTAGGCAAAAGATTTTAATCTACTTTTTACTGGCAAAACGGGATTTGGCGAAACGGGACGTGACCAACGGGAGAGGGTGGGAGTTGGGGTGGGAGCGGAGAAAGAAGGCATGCATATAGCGTCTTCTTCTCCTATGACAGCGTCATACACGAGGGCCAAGAAGGGGGTTTCCAGGGGGAAGTAATTCATGACAAGCAGCAGGTGTAGCAAGTAACACCACTTTTTATTTCCCAATTTTTTTTCAAGTGCTCATCTCGAAAGAGACACACATCCTCAATCCTCATGGTTGCTTCAAGGACTGCTCATTCCCATCGTTTAGTAACGGACAAAACCTTTTTTCCTTCTGTCGAGTCATAACTCGCCTTGGAGTTAAGTTGCCTCTCAGCAAAAAAACATCAGAGATAGATCGAATAAGATGATACCGAGCTTGGGGAGAAAATGCAGAAGGGTAGGCAGTCGGGACCAAGTTTTAGTCGTGGCCAGCAGGCTGGTTTTAGTTTGGTTTGGTTCGGCTTGGCTAGCCCCGCACCGCTGCCTTATTACGTATTCTTCAAGCTCACTCTACCGGATAGGGTGTTATTGCGGAACCCGGCTTCCATGGACGGTAGCCCCAGCAAATGCAGGGTCAGGACAGCACGTACGTCTGTACAGCATCGCCTTGGGAATAGGCCTAAAAGTCAAGAGAAGGGAAAGAGGGAAGAGAGACGAGGGGTGGGGGCGGAACGTGAAGAAAAAAATGAGAGGGGAGGTCTAAAAGGCGGCAGAATGAGACTTGTTATCCTACAAAAGGCCATGCGGGTCCTGATGTTGCCTCAAGCAACGTTGTACCTCCTCCAAAGCTGGGGTTCCAAAAATTCCTCATGCTTGGCTGGGTGCAGCAGCAGCAGCAGGAGTCACGTTGCACCCATCGGATGGCTGACTGTAGCCTCCTACAGGGCTCCGAAATAGTCTGCAATGAAAGCAAAACACTGTGAACTGAACAGGCTGCTGAAGTTGATTAGAAAGAAAAAAAAAGAGAATTGGGTGTTAAATCTCCCGTTGCTCATGGATACGGCGGTGAGCGCTTGCAAATGTAAGACCAGTGGACTCAAGTTGAGAATTTGCATTGTGTTCGTGCTTACTTAAGCGTGGTTCTAAAATGTTAAAAAAAAAAACTACTCTTACATTTAAAAAATAGATGTTTAAAGCCGGCGGTTCCCGTAACAGTTTAAATACAATATCGTGAGGATTGTGTTCACAGAATTATCAAAGGAGTTCGTATAACGTCGGAATCATTCCTTTAAAGTTTTTTTGCACACCGATTCAACGTGTATTTTTCCATGACATACTTTCCATGACATGTTTTCCCTGTTGGAAGTACAAATTTAGATATTTTTACCCGATATGTTCCCGATAGTAAAAACACATCGGGAACACAGTTAATTTTAGCAAGAATATATTCTTGATTTTAGTAGTAGAACGTGTATCAGTTTTATGTTGTTTGACGTTTCAGAACACTGTATTGTTTCGGTTTCTGAAAGTGAAAGCAATGTATTGTGTCATTTCTGAATTATTTTGTAGGCCACTTTTGACGAGTTTGCGAGTCTAGACTGCATGTCAAAGCCAGAGCCAAAATTTCACAACTTTTCGCCCAAACAAACGCAGAATAATGTAAGGATACACACTCGACTACTTTCTTGGCTACATTTTTCAGTGTTCTTCAGTCACGCCTCATACTTTCCGTTCATCACCCTACTGATGATACATCAATTTTCAAGATTATCAAGCACTTTTCCAGGCAAGGAATTTTATTAGTTCTTTTACCTATAGAGCTGTGCTAAGAACACTAACATGATTAGTTTAAATTTTTTTTTTTTTTAGCGATGTCGTTTAGCCAAGTAGAAAGCACCGATCATTAGCTGATCTATTGTCTGCGAAAGAAAAAATAGTAAAAACATTTTAATATAGGAGCAGTGGCGTAACGTACAGGTTGGCTAGGTAAGCATTGCTATACGGGCCCCTGCAACTCGGGGGGCCATCCAGGTGTCGAAATGTGGAAATGGACAACATCACTGAGATTTTTGCATTGAGAAAAGCGTGCCGAAAGTATCGCCTTAAGAGCCTCACGAAGTGAACTAATTACGGTATGTAAATTTCACGATCAAAGTGTAATATGTTATAAGCAAGTCCAAGGTCCATTTAACAAGTGTAATAATGCTACTAAGCGAAGCTTATAATAATTTGACAGTTAAGTAGGCTAAAAAAACGCCACACAAACATGTTTTTTAATATGGAATGTAGGCTATACTTGTTTGCATTCGAAGTAATTGTTTTGGGCTGAAAAGTTGTTGGTTGTTCGGGTAACGTAAACGTAACAATCTACAGTATGTGTATCATTTGGACCAAGACAGTCGAAAAG
This sequence comes from Lithobius niger, assembly GCA_023313725.1. NCBI lineage: Eukaryota > Metazoa > Arthropoda > Chilopoda > Lithobiomorpha > Lithobiidae > Lithobius > Lithobius niger. Next base: position 14,705 of record JAHWFP010129336.1, on the reverse strand, counting down.
GTCAAAGACTGGGTAGGGGAGGGGGGGGGGGCAATACATGTGGGAGGGCCCGACCATAAACTTTGCCTATGGGCCCAGAGACACTTTTTTAGCAGTAAGATTTCACGTGGACTAATCAGTACAGCAACACTACTGTATCTGAAACCTTACACGAAAGTTTATTTGTGTTCCATTGCTATTTTGAATTACGATAAGTTAAACCTTATCTTATGCATCAAACGAGTTGGTTTTCTTTTCTAATTTGATTAAGGTTTCAGTAACTGATTTCACATCGTAGCCTAAACAAGACAAGCGAAATATCATCAACAAACGACTAAATGGTACTTTTGGAATTTTGGCTTGGAAATTAATTTACATATATTTAGAAATCAAATTGATCCAAGCACTGAACCTTGAGGCACACCATAACAGCCCATTTTTTTGAACAACTAAAATTCATATTTTTTTTTTTACTTCCTGTGTTCTTTTCAGAAGACAACTTGTAAATACTCTAAAATAGACCTCGAAATCCGTAGTGTAATAATTTTTCCTTGAACAGCTATGTGAAACAGTGGCGAACGGTTTTTTTACGGGCCACCTAATGGATGGCGGGAGAATTAGAAATCCAGAATCGGTTGTTACTCGGAGTAACACATTTTACGCGCTTTTTGTTGACCTGAAACCAAACTGCGTCTCTGCCAACATGTTATTTACATTGATAAAATCCATTATTCTTTTTTTCGCGTCCATTAAAAAAAATAATTTTGAGAAAACCGTCAATTTAGGAACTGTTTGTATTTATTTTGGCTCTGTTTTGCTTCCTCCTTTAACTGCAAGGAACAACTGAACATGCTTTGTTTGGATAGCCAGTCGTGAAAGTTAAATTAATAAGGATTTGTTTAACATCTCTGCAATGTATGGCGGAGTGGCAACACTGACTACTACACTGCGACTGAGGTTAATGACCCAGTTGTCGACGCGCTATCGGTGGTAGGTAAAAATACCCCCGGAAAAAATACCCCGGAAAAAATACCCCGGAAAAAATACCCCTGGAAAAAATACCCCCGGAAAAAATACCCCTGGAAAAAATACCCCCGGAAAAAATACCCCCGGAAAAAATACCCCTT
>JAHWFP010129334.1:0-28743 GCA_023313725.1 Lithobius niger | reverse complement strand
CCCCCCCTCCCCTAAATAACTTATAATTTCAAGTTATTTAGTAAAAACTATAGCAACAACTACAAACAAGTCCAAAAAGTCACCCCCCCCCCACCAAAAAAAAAAGTTTTTATGACTGGCTGGCCTATTTGCTCTTTTTTTTTAAGGTATGCTGAGGGGGGGGGGGGAGGGGGAAGCTAAGTCGAAAAAACAAGAAGCTGGTATCATTACCTCCTCACCATCACAAAACGAACGATACAGAAGCTCGTCTGCAGCAAGCCAACAAAGTTAATACCCCAGTCGGCTTCAACGTTTTTCCCATTCCAATTTTGAATAACATTTAAAAGTGATTTTAGGCAAAGTTTAAAAATAAAGTTCAACAATTAAGATTTACTACCGACATATCACACTATATAAATATAATTACAATTGCTTGCTGGTCACAATGTGTTAAGTCACATATTCATATATTCATATTCGTCCATTTTTGTAATCCCCTCCCCTTCCAAATTTTGAAAAAATTGCATATTTGATAGTTGGTGCCCAAATAATCATGCTGTAAAACATACCATTTTCTAAAGTTGGGAAGAGGAGGGATGGGGGATGGGCACCCCCTGCTTTAAAATAATTTAAGGCTGCTAAAAATTAATTAAGTGGTTCTCGGGAGTGGTATTAAAGAACATTGATGCGAGCGGGCGGTGTTTTTTTTTTACGTTTTATTCGTGATTTTACAGATGCGGGTGATGGCCTTTTTTTTTTTACCAAACAAAATGAAATCAGTAGTTTACATTTTGTTGTTGAGTACGATATCTGTGTTTTAATGCCAGGATCAGCGTGCAACAGTTATACATTTGATAAAAGTCATTCTTCAGATTTAAGTTTTTAGTTGTGACATGCCTCTGAACGATCCTAAATGTTTCGATTCGTTTCGTTACTACGCGATCATGTGAATGGAGCAAAGAGCTCAAGTGCATGGTCATCGGTTCCAGGTAATGTTTGGTGAAAGTGCTGAGGCGTGATTGAGACTTTTTTTTTTTGGATAATGTCATAAAAAACGTTTCATGCGCTAAGAAAAAAAACCAATGTGTGCGCTTCTGAGAAACACTTAATTAATTTTTAGTGGTCTAAGCTATTGATTGAATGGAATGCAATTACCGAAGCAACATTATAAATTTTCTTGATCCAACCCTGCCTTTCTTCCAATTATGTATAGTTTTTGCAAATTAACTTTAAAACGATTTAAGCTATCGACCTGAAAGTAGCAGCTGCTACTTCCAGGTCGATAGCTTAAATCGTTTTAAAGTTTTTTTTTTTTATTAATTTTTCTTTCTCTTGCCGGGCGCCCCTCCCCCCTTCCTTCCAACTTTAGAAGCCACAATTCAGAATCAGTTCTGGTGGTGTAGTGGATAACATGAATCATGTTTTTTCTTTCGGAGAATTTTTTATTTAGGTGTTGATTAACAATGGTGCCCCAACGTTGGCATGATGATGATTGACATCGTTGGCCCAACGTTGGTTAAGTAGTGTCCGCAGGATCGGGTTATGTACGTTGGTTCAGCCATTGGCCAATGTGATAAAATAATGATGGCCCAACGTTGGATGCCTACATTGGACCATTGTTTAAAAGTTGGCGCTGTGATGTTGGGCCAAACATTGGCCAACTGATCAATGCTACTTGGGAGCACTCCAAAGCGTAATTTCGATTTTGTTCCTTTCTTTGTTTTGACACGCACGTGTCTGAGAAACCAAGGAATTTTTAATTTCTTTATATTTTTTTGGTGTCATCGTCTCCACACCAAGGGAATTACGGTTCGAATCCCACCACTAACCACGTACGTGTATATATATTTTTGTAGCCTCGAAGTAAACGTTCCACAAATGACTACACAATGTTTTTTTTTTTTCGGTTTGTTTTTCAGCTCAGCTTGGGAGTAAGCGCATTTTTCATGTTTCGCCACCTCCAGCTAAGCGAAAACGACAAGCCTGTTTTTCCAACTAATTAATTCTTCTCCTTTTGTAACCCGGTGATCCTGTTTGTTTCCAGTCGATCTTTTCCCATGCTCCCTCCTCCAGCGAAAGTTTGCAAGTTGGGCAAGAGAGGGCGCTGCCTGCCCGCCCGCTGCGTGTTCGTTTCGTGTCAAGGTCAGGGTTAGTGTTGTCCCCACTCACCTACTGCCAACAATGTGTCGAGAATAGCAAGAAGGCGACGAGCACGACTAGTTCGCCTTGGCATTCAAATCGTAGGTTAACCGCCTTATACTGTGAAGGGCCTATCCCAGTAGGAACAATTTTTTTGTTGTTCGAGAATCGTATTGAATAACCGTACGTTTCTACTTACTTTGTTAGATTTGATGAACGATTCTTTTTTTTAAATAACATTAATCGTTGCCAAGGTGCAGTGGTGAACTAACGAGTGTGCAGGCGGTCGAGCTGCCCCTTGCTCCTCCTCTTCCCCCCACGGCCCAGATTAGTAAGGTTTATTGTCAGTTCTCAACGTAATCCACTCGAAACAAATAGTCTGCATTAAAGAGTGGCCTTGCGAGGACTGTTAATGCAAACGGTTTGGTTCGGTTTCTCTACGTTGTTGCGGTACTCATCGTTTCGAGAAGTACATATGAGTGGAGTGTACGGGAGGTCCGTCGGGTTGTACGTGCAATGACTATAAGGAAATTGTTAGGAGTAAACGTATATTTCGTAATGCAACAATTAATAAGCAACTAATAATTATTTCCAACCTCTTTATAGCAAAAGCAGTGGATCATTTTTCAGAAGGGTGGGTGGCGTGGGAGAAGTGGATGCCTCTATGTACCTCAACTAGTTGCCCTCAACACCCTAACTATACTCTCTAGAGTTGTGTTTAACCGAAATAAGCAAGGAGTGAAGACCTGTGAAGCGTTTGGCAGTATCTGCTCATTCTCTTTCGATCTTTTGAATCATGCTAGCATATATTACCTAAATAAAAATTCAGCCAATGTCTATGATAGAGCAGCATTGATTGATTTCTGCTCTTCATATCTGTAAACCCGCGAATTAACCTACTGATCCAGCTACGACCCTACGAACTGAATAAGGTAAATGCAACTTTTTTAGTACAAAATTCGTCGAGTTGGGCACTCGTCCTCTCATATCCTAGGGCAGAGCCTGAGACTACGTGAAATTACCAACTCCTTCTGCAGCTATGGGATGTATCTTTTATGCAAGATCTTGGACAATTCTTGAATTTAGAAGGATCCGTGTATTCTCCTCTTGGCTATTCTGGACGATTTTTTGGCCTGTTCTGGACGTTTTCTTGACCTATTCTGGACGTTCTGTCGGCTCATTTGGATGTTCTAATTATCACTAATAAATACATATTACGTACGACCCAATCCTGAATACTGTATCCAAGCATGGAAACCATTTTATCAGAAATTTTATCAACTTCTTGAAGGCACCTCTCGGTATTTCACCAAACGTTCTGTCTGCCTTTCTGCTCTTCCCTTTCACAAGAGAATGGCATGCCTTGGTCTTACTTCCCTCAGTATTCACTTTGACAAGGGTGACCTTCTTGATGTTTTCAAGATTTTCCATGGCTATGATGCTCTTCTCATCTAACACCTTCTTTGTCCTTGCCCACTCTAATATTACTCGTGGTCACAGCCTCAATCTGCTGCCCAAATCTCTCAGAACTAACACGAGGTAGAGCGATTTTTCACAGTTGATAACTGGAAATCGTCTTTTCACATTTCTCCATTTTAAAATTTGCTTGGGCACTAGAGGCTAACTGCCTTTGCCGTCAACCCCTTTAATTTAATTTAATTTTCTTGATCTATCGTAGACATTCTCTCAACGTATTCTTGACGCTCTCTCAAACTATTGCTGACTTTCCCGTGACCTATACTCGGCGTTCTCGCGATCTATTGTAGAAGCTCTCCCGACCTATTCTCGATGTTCTGTCGATCTATTGTAGACGTTCTCTCGAACTATTCTTGACGTTCTCGCAATCTATTGTGAGACATTCTCTCGACCTATTCTCGATGTTCTCTCGATCTATTATAGACGTTCTCTCAACCTACTCTCGACGTTCTCTTGACCTAATCTGGGCGTTCTCTCGATCTATTGTAGATGTTCTCTCGAACTTCTCTTCATCTGTTGTAGACCTTCTCTCGATCTATAATTGTAGGCCTTTTTCCGGCCTATTCTCGACGTTCTCTCGATCTATTGCAGACCTTCTCTCGACCTATTCTCGACGTTCTCTCGTATTGTAGACATTGTCTCCTCCTCCTATCCTTTCTCTCGACTTATTCATTAACTTACTCTCGGTTTATTTTGGACGTTCTTTCGAGATATTCTTAATGTTCTCCGTTATAATTTCTAGCTTCGCCACTTTACGTAAGACTTTCGTTTGGCGAAATGATGCTCTTGGTGTATTTGTTAACACCTATGCAAATGTACAGATGGAAAGTATTGAAAATTGTGAACAGTAATGAAAACTGAGGGGCAAACAAACAAAAAAAAAACATGTAGCATTTATAGTAACATGTATAAAACAAACCAGAATAGGGAAAATGAAAAGTTGTAAAGTTCCAGATCCCCGCTGGTGTAGTGTTTGTTTCCAGCCCTGAAAGAAACTTACATATTGCCACGCATTTTGTCCGACATGTGCTGACCATGTTCATTGTCGTTTCTAGCAAGTACTGGCGTCACCAGAGAAATAAACTTTTTCAGACCGGAAATAGTTCCTTTATCAGTTCGTTCTCATGTAAGTTGTCCACGTGCCAAGACTATTAGAGACCTGTTTTGAGCCTTGACGGTTTATCGCAAAGGTAAAACATTCTTGAAACGTTTTCCTGTAGTGCTTCCGGACACTACATCATTTCTTTCGCGCACAGGTGGGGGCGCTCTACCACCTGTCTATCTATCAATCTTGCAACTCGAATCGAAATCATTTCTCTCGCTTGTCCGAGCTCGCAGCCTGCATCCGGTCATGCCTCACCACTACCCCTTCTTTTCATAGTTCTATTACTATGAAGGATCTTGAGCCTGAGCAGGGCTCTACTACAATACCGGCCAGATCTTCGATGAAAAATAGCATACGCGACTGGGTTGGACAATATGGCCGCCGAAAACCCCCGCTGAAGTGATCGATTTGTCTTGTTGCTGCTTTCAACCGACGGCGACACCTTCAGTACAATAGAATACTGCCGCTCTTCCTCGAAACACTTTCTGGATAAACGAACATGTCTCTATTTACTGAAGAGCTATGCGCAGTCGAGAAATTTAATAGTGTTGCGGCAAAAGGCTGTACGGAAATTTGTTTATTTGTACGCGTAAACTATTTTCCAGGTGATTATTGGGATTAAGTTAATGAATTATTGAGCTTTTTGTCAGTTGCCGTTATTTGGCGGTAGATGGCGAAACTCACCATGCAAAAATTCACCGATGCGATTTGCTTGGCCAATTCCCGAACACACCTCGAAGAAATGAAATGGGGCACCCGCGACGGCCATTTTGTCTACCCCACTAATATTGCTGTAGGTCGGGCTGTATAGTTTACTGGTAATGGCCCGAGCAACAACTTTATATTACCATTACTATAAGGCAATGGTATTATTGGACCATATTATAGCCGCACAATCGTAGGCAAAAGCCTCACAAACAAGAAGCACGGTTCTAGTTAACCTGTATAACGGTATGTTATATATTTCCCGGTAGAGATAAATGTTTGAAACAATTTTCCATTACCTAATCATTTTTTGAGTTTGATGTTCGTATTAATTTTGAAATTGGTAGCCAGCATACTAAAATAAAGGTTTTTTTTATTGTAAACCATCAAACCACCCTCTCGCTAAAAAAAAAATCTCTGTGCTAGACGGTGGCCCTATAAAGTATACAGTATCCCCAAGGGTGCCTGCAGAACAGCAAAAGGAGGTGTGGGGGGGGGGGGAGGGGCTCTCGTCAAATTTGTTTTTGGGAGGGGTGGGGGACGTGCCTTACTTTGCGCGCGGATCCTCAAAGAGCCTTTGAAAGCCATTGTTTTTATGGATTTTCGGCATGATTCTGTCTACCAAAAAGGGCAAGAAAGGGGCGAGGGGTGGGGTCTTTATCCCCAATACCCCCACTGTGGGGGCCCCCATGAGTATCTCGTAGACTTTCATCGTTTAGTAGAATTCTAGGTTACCAAAACATAGCAGTTGCGTTTTATCTTACTTACTTTAAAACGTACACAGGCTGCCCTTTCAAATCCGCATCGATAAATTTTGAGGTGATCTGATTGCAAGAATAGGCAAGAATTCGGGATTCAAAATTCTTCATTTGTTACAATTGGGTCAAAACCAGGTAGCTGGATTGTACGTAAATCAATTTAATGACATAATGCATTATTACGGGTTACAAATAAATTGAAGTTAAATAAGAGGTGTGCGGCATACAAATATCAGCTGAATTACTAACTCAAAAACTTTTTCATGGCTGCAGTGGCGTAAATAAGCGCCCCAACTTTCGGCTGTAGCTACTTCCGACAATTTAGGCTTTCGTACCACACAATCAGTATACTCACGCAATACTCATCGGCGGGCACACGCTACAAATTCCCGTCATTTCTGACGGGTAATTAGCGAGTGACGTCATAATGAAGTGGCCTTTGGCAAACGACTTAAAGGGATAGGCTATATCTCCCAGCGCCATTTTTTTCGATCCTCCACATAAAGTACGGCCCCAAAGGTCTATTTACTTACCGTTAGTCTTTCCCTTGCTAAAAAACCGTTTTAAAATGTGGCGTCTAGAAGATTTTCTGTTGAATATTGTTAACTATATTTAAGAACGAACCGTCACTAAATGATGCAATGCGCACGTACAATAGTCATGACGTTTCATCTCTGTGTGTACATCTACTAATTTTCTAATAATTACCATGAGATCTACAATCTAATAGACTAATGCGGTAAAAATTAAAATTAATTATTCCAATAGATCACCGAAGCAAAATTTTAAGACACTAGTCTAGAAAATTATAAATTGTGATTTTAAAATACAAGAATCATTCCGGTTTTTGACGACACTATCAAAGGGTTCACGGTGGCTGGACTATTAGGCGCAATGCCAATTGAGACAGTAGCTATGATTTTCATTGCGAGGAACGAAGCTACCGTCTCAGTTGACCTTAGCTGTGGTAAATACGCGGATGTGACCGTCGCGTGGGTGTTGTGAGGCAGGCGGAAGGTTATAAGGCAGGCGGTATGTTGCTTTAATTCCGTTATTAGCTCTGAAACACCTTGCTTTTTGCGAAGTAGTTATTGTCCGATGTGAAATTTTCATGATACGTAGAAGATTGGCCCGTACTTCTTGAACGGAAGGAAAACTAGTCAAAGTTTGGGCTCCATACGTCGGATAATCGTGATGAAATTTTGGCTTTCGCGTCGCGTGCAGAGCACTCTGAATGATCAACGCACTGCTGACAGTGTCTAATCTGTCGAGACAAAAAGAGAAAAGAATAATTCACACAAAATTTGACACATTTAAAAATGCATAAAAAACGTTGAGATAAAAATGTTGTTTGTCCGACACTCTTTTAAAAAATGTCCCGCTCAGTAGTTTGTGCGATAGTCTTTTTAAAGCCTGAATGTCCCATTCAATATTTTGTGTGATACTTTCTTTAAATAATGTCACATTCCATAGTTGTCTGACACTCTAAAAAAATGTCCCACTCACTTGTTTATCCGACACTCTCTTTACAAAGTGTCCCATTCAAGTTTTATGACACTCTTTAAAATGTCCCATCCATGTTTTCTGACACTCTAAAAAATATCCCATTCAATAGTTTGTCCGGCACTCTCTTTAAAAAATATTCCATTAACCTGTTTGTAGGACATTCTCTTTTAAAAAAAAAAAAGATCGTGATGGGAATAGGCTGGCCATGAAGCGCCAGAATGGGACTGGAAATTGAAAGTCGGCGTTTTGGGGAGAAAATAAGGGAAATAAAACATAGAATGAAAAAATGACAGAGCTTCACAGGAAAAAATGTACGAAGGTCGTGCCACTGGAAACCAAGTGACCCAGGCCAAGAAAACAAAACTTTGAAGCAGGCGAGCTTATATACTAAATTTGGTTTCTAAATTTTCATTTGGTAATTTTCTTTAGCGGCATAAGGTTTAAATAAGCATTAAAAGGACAGAAAGCCAATGTACTCGGCTAGCGTCGTTTGGTGTAATTGTCAAAGACAATTCCAAGATGGCGGCCCACGTCTTGACCAACGAACTGATATTGGGCTTTTAAATTTTGAGTTTTTAACATTTTTATTGTGACCAAGACGGGAAAATTTCCGTCGAAAATTAAATTCATATGTCCTGTTTTGATGAACTTGTGGTTTCTGGAGCGAAATTTTTTCTTGTTAAACCTCCACAACTACTGACGGAAGATATGTCTGAAGTTGCTCGGCTCGCACTACTACACTAGCTCGTGGTACCTGTCTTTGTTGCAATGGTGTTGTCCACGTCTAGTTATGGTGCTTTGGTCGTTTGAGGCAGGTGGGGGAAGAAGACCCGTGCTGTGCCTACAGGGTAACGGTGTGCCATCTATTGCACGAACACTGGTCGGGTCGGGCGGGCGGTTGGTTTGTTTGGCCCAGGGGGACGAGAGGTGTGTGTGGGGAGGGGGAGAGGAGGGGGAGGGTGAGCGACGGGACAGGAGCGTTCGTGCTCCATCAGTCGCCCAGTAACTACCGACTCGGATGGATCCACGCCACCCGGGCGCGCGCCGTCCAGCCCATGCGCCATGCACGTCAGGTGAGAGAGACTGAGGTATTCGGTGTGTTGACAACAACCATGCCTGCTGACAAGCTGGGAATGTCACAGCTTAATTAAATGGTTTAGAGAGAGAGGGGGAAGAAGGAATTTTATGTGCACTAAAAATGTGTTGGCGGGGTCGCCTATTATTATTGTTTTATTTTTCTTTTTTTTCAAATATCAGGCAAGTTTTGGTGTCATAAGAGGGGGTGTCAGAAGGCATTGTTGTTGTTTTGTGATGGGCACTGTGTACTTTTATGATGGACGTTTCGTAACTTGGTGATAAGAGGATTCCTTTCCAGCCGACCATCAGTCGTTTTGGACCCCTGTTGTCGTTGTACTGCGCGTAAGTGTTAACAGTGCGCCGTCACTGGATGTTTCGCTGTACCGATTACGCTATTTTGTGAACTGCTGATATTGTTAGTAACGCGTGGTGAGCGAAGCTGAACAATGGAACTTCTTGCCTGTATCCACGATAAATTTTGAATTCGTATTTCATTAATTTGAAACTTTCCACGTGCATTCTGCATCCTATTTGTTGATTTCACTTCATAACAAGGGGGAGTTTGACTTTAAAAATGTGCTTTTAAAGGTACTTTCCTCCCGGATGGCTTTCCTGGATGGCTCAGTTTGGCAACGTTACTTCAGACGTGCGTAAATGTTACAAAGACATGCATTTTCCTATTTTTTTTCCTCGTGAGAAACGGTTTCGCTACATTCATTCTAACCTATGTATATGTCGTAAAAGCTATTTTGCGCTGGATGCCCGAAAATATAGTGAGAAGGTATGTCCTTTTAATTAAACGGAGAGATGTGAAGTCCCAGGAAGCAACGACGGGTGATCGTGTATCTTTTTTTATGAACCATACAAGGCACCTGTAAAACGTTCTTGTTCAAAACATAAATTGCTGGATGTATTAAGGTTCTGTGTCAGTGCATGATGGAGTAGTGCTCAGCTTGGTGATTTTTTTTTACTACAAATTCCACTTAATAAGGAATTTAAAAAAAAAAGCAGAATTCATGTGATGATAGCTCAGTCGACAAAGCTGTTAGTGTTTGGATGTAGGCTAATAAGATTGTGATGCTGTATCGAGTTTACGTAAAGAACGATTTTTTTTAATTTCAATACAAATGTAATGGAATGAGAATCTAATACAATAGCTGCAGTTTAAAGGATCGTGGAAAACCCCTGATTTGGTCAAACGCTATCGAGTTAGTTGTAGAGTTATTCTTTTCGTGTACTTCTAAAATTAATGAGAAATAAGTGGACGGCAACTAAGGACTTGGTCATAAAACGAAACTGAAAGCAAGCACGTCACGTCTTTCATTTTGCTGATTGATGGAGGTATTCAACCAATTCAATTTGGGAGTCTTAAGTCTTTGGAGTCGCACTTGAAACATTAGTAAAATTACTACAGTCTTTCGCAATCAATTGGGTATTTTAGAAAAAAAATTTTAAAAAGGTTATATTTTAACAAGAAGTTAATTCTAAAATGCGACCAAACGATCAGCACAATGGAGGGAACTGATTTATTATTAATTAATTTCGCTTCTAAATGGACGTACACCACTCTGAAAATCGCTGTGCATTCACAGTACATATCACTACACCTCAACATCTATAACGAATTAGGTAGTACACATCTTGTGCATTATCAGTACACACTTCCGACAGTGTTTTGTACTGCCAGCTAATGTGTACGGTTCTAATACACAATTAGAATTTCCAGTGTAGGCCAAGCAAATTTGTCTACCTGGTGGAGTTGACAAGTTTTTTATATGCATTCATGGTTTTATCCGGTTTTTATCATGGTTTTAACCGTCATATCAAAAAACCCTTTTAGACACATATGTCAAATACTGCTAAAATACTGCATTTTAGCCCCCCCCCCAAATAAAATGTAAATATATAGATAAATAAGAAAATTATAAAGATTAAAACCTGTTTGCTGTAAACATAATTGTCTAATTTTGAAAACCATTATGCCACAATGTGTTTTGTATCGTAATTAGGTCTAGTCATCACTCCGTTGAAATTGTTTCACAATGTTTTAAGAAGCCCTTATCTACATCATTAAAGACGTATGATGTGCGTGCGTGGGTGCGTGTTTGTACCGCTATTCCTCTTGAGCCAAGGCACCTACAAAGTTGGGAGTAGGATCAAACGAAAGATAATTAAATGGTGCTTCGGTTAGGCCTATTTTCATCGCTGTAACTTGATATTATGACCATCAAAAACGCAAAAAAAAACCCTGAAAAAATAACGTCAAAATTTTTTTTTACTCACATGATGTTTGTGCATGCAAACCTCGAGCAAAGCGAGACGACGCCAACGGAGCGAGTAAAGCGAGCCATGTGGCTAGTTGTAATTAAAATTAAAGAGATATTGAGATTTTTATTTTAAAGCGTTTATTTATAGCTCTAATGTCTCAAAACACTTGTGTGCCACATTCGTTAAATTTGGGCAGTTCAGTCTTGGTGTTTTGTTACGACACTTTTTTGACGGTTTTCGCACGTTTTTTGGCATGTCACATAAAAAAAACTGGTTTTCAACGTCAAAAACCTAACCCTCTATACCTGCTAAACTTTCGCTTATATGTCAGAATTTTACTTTAGTGAGAACAGTGGATCAAACAATGATTTAAAGAATGATTGGGCAAAACTTACAAAGAAAGCGTTGGCAATAAGCATCGGGAACAGTACCTTTAACTATTACAGTAGTTAAAAGTATGCACTGTCAATTGCAAAATATTAATGGCTATCCATCGTGCTATACGTTAACAAATTTATTCACGCGCGAGACGCAACCAGATCAATACTGTTCAACATTCCTCGTCCCTTGGCCTAACTGAACGGAATTCGACTCATCTGCGCACATTTTATTTTTCCGTTCATCGGTATATAGTGCCGTAAAACTAAACTAATCTTCAGAGGATCTTGCGTGTGAAACACTCTTCGAATTCATTATTTTTGCTATAGGCCTACTGCAACATTAAATTGCGTTTGTTCTGTTTTGTCATGAGAAAGGATAAGATCTCGGTCTTTGTACTTTTTTTTAATTTTCTAGAATTTGTTAATTGAAACAAACCTCTACCGTTATACATTTCGTTAGTATAGACCGATTCCGAAAAATAACGATTTGTTAAAAAAAAAAGAACCAATACCTTACCGAAGCGAAAGAAAAACAATTGATCTCAATAGAAGTATTTCTCAAAGCCGTTGTAAAATCTGACGTTAAAGCAACATACCGCCTGCCTTATAATCTTCCGCCTGCCTCACAACACCCACGCGACGATCACATCCGCGTATTACCACAGCTAAGGTCAACTGAGACGGTAGCTTCGTTCCTCGCAGCGAAAAACGAAGCTATTGTCTCAATTGGCATTGCGCCTAATAGTCCAGCCAGCTTGAACCCATTGATTGTGTCGTCAAAAAACGGAATGATTTTCGTATTTTAAAATCACAATTTATAATTTTCTATGGCTAGTGTCTTATAATTTTGCTTCGGCGATCCATTGGAATAATTAATTTTAATTTTTACCGCGTTAGTCTATTAGATTTTAGATCTCATAGTATAATTATTAGAAAATTAGTAGATGTACACACAGAGATGAAACGTCATGATTATTGTACGTGCGCAATGCATGATTTAGTGACGGGTCGTTAGTAAATAAAATTCCATTTTATTTAACAGAAAATCTCCTAGACACCACATTTAAAAAAGGATTTTTAGCAAGGGAAAGACTAACGGTAAGGAAATAGACCTTTGGGGCCGTACTTGATGTGGAGGATCGAGAAAAATGGCGCTGGGAGGTATATCCCTTTAACGTATTACTTTTCGGCTAAACGTCCTATAAAATAAAAATAAATAAAAACCGTCGGCAATGAGCCGTCTTATATAGATATTGGCAATATAGCTTTCTTATAGGCCTATATTTCTGCACCGGCCGCAAAATCCGGTCAATACTGTGACCATCTTAACGGACTTTTGTGTAAATCTATACATTCAGACTCTTCTTTCTGCTTTGACACGAAACTTTACGAATTTTGTCGCTTCGCTGAAGTAAGAGTACTAGAGCATCGAATCTTTTTTCCCCGAAACCTTTACATTAACCGCCTTTTAAATCATCTGTAAGATTGTTATTGTGCATCAATGAGATTATATACCTGCATTTCTTATTGTTTGCGCGAAAAGACTTGCAGCGTAGAATTCATCTTTGACACTATGCAGGAACTTACACTAAGCGAGCTTCACGACGTTATCCCATCCAAACACTGAACACCAAACCCAAATTAAACTAAATCTAAACTTATCTAACGATAATCTAATCCAACTCATCCTGTTTTGCGTCTGGATTAAATTAAGGCTTTGTATTGTATAACATTTAAGTCGATTTAAGTATATGTATAAAACTGTTTTTGAGTGCATAGCTTTCCGTTAAGGTAACGGGCACTTCGGTTGGAGGGGGGGGGGGGTTATTGTTGAAAAAGGTCTGACTTAACGTTCTTTCAGTGCTTTCCTCTAAATTAAGCCTGACTTTTACGGTAATTTTGTGATGCCTGGAAACGCTGTTTCATTTATCGACGTAAATTAACCAAAATTCCGTACTGATTACGTCGACCTGACTGGGTTTTTTTTCCTGTGTAGGCCTATAGGTTTTCAAGCCGCTCACCACAATTTTTGCAACAACTCCAAAAACCCGGTTAAAACGAAAAAAAGAAAGAGGCAATAGCACGCAAGCGAATTTAATTCTGTTAGCGATGTTCTATTTTTTCTTTTCCGTTTTTTGCAATATTTTCATTCAATTTCAAAATTTAATTTTAAAAATGTAACCGACATTTCCTGTGCGGGAGCAAAAGTTGCCGATAGCAATACCGACCAAGAAAGGAAGGGGTGGTGGGGAGGGGGAAGAGGGGGTGGTCGAAGTGATTCTTTCGGAGCTTCGTTGGCTTGTTCTCTATTTTGGTAACGAGAGTATGTGGAGACTGTGCTTTTTGCATTTGCTGCCCAAACATTTACGTTTTCTTGTTGTTGCTTGGGTTGGAGAGTATTTACGCGGACGTGAGAGTGGGCTGTCTCCATTCCGCAGCTTCCAGGCAAAGGCTTGGATCGAAACAAGGGAGAACGAGGTTATCTTTCCTTGCCGGTCGCCAGGTGCCGCTGACTGACAGGAATGAACAACGAATAGTTGAGCGTCTAAATGGGAACAAACATCTGTCCTCACTTGCTTAATTAGCTGTGTATTGGGCGAGCTACTGCGTTCGCGAAGAATGGTTATTAGCTCGAGTGCGCTGGAAAGCAATGGAAATATTCGGATTAAAGAGGCATGTCTTCTACACTAAATTCACAATAAAACCCTGAAAGCACACGTCTCGGCTTGTACAGGAGGGAAGAAAAGCCAAGAATGCTACATAAAAATTCTCACGACGTTTCGAAAAAATATATTTTTCGTCATCGGGGGTTCCTATAATAAAAATTACATGGCAAAGCCACTAAGTCATAGTAAACATTTTAGATAAAACTGAAGAAACCACAATTTCCCCTCTCAGAAGAAGCCGAAAGAATGGCTAAAATCGAGCCCCACCTGCTCCTTAGGCAAGCCAAGTTGCAAGTTTTGGTTTCCCAAGGAGCAGGTGGGGCTCGATGTATTCGCCATCCTTTGTGCCTCGTCTGAGAAGGGTAGTTGTGGTTTTACTTCGGTTTTACTTTTATCTAAAATGGATACCGCTTAACAGTTGGAGACAGTGGCTTTGCCATGTAATATTTTATTATGGGAATCTGATGACGAAAAATGCATTTTTTTCGAAACGTCGTAAGAATTTTTATGTAGAACTCTTGGCTTTTTTCCCCTTCTATAAACTAAATTCGCATCAATTTTTCTAGAAACTTCCCTCCATGAAACAGTCGCAAGGCTTTCTGCCGAGTGGGTATCAATCCAAGAGTGATATACACAGTATTCCTTGGTCATAATCATGGCTCAGGGGTCGAAATATTGGGATGCACAGGAGCAAATTGCACTCCAAAATAGCACTTTGCACTCCAGATGTAGCTCTTGGAGTGCAAAATTGCATACCGAAGTTGAATTTTTCATAACTTTTGAACCGCAAAAGCTACACACTTGCAGTGCTTGCGACATTTTAAAGAGCTTAGAATTAGGTTTCCGGTGACACTATTCCTTCCACAGAAGTTTAACTCCATGTTTTACTACATTTGGTTAAACTATGGTTGTAGGTTTTGCAGTTGAATAGTGAAGTTAAGTCAGTTAAGCAAAGTGCAGGATCGAAAAACAGTACATATTATTGAGATGCTGAACTTAGAATTTCAATCGCGATAAAATATGAGGCCACAGTGTTGGTTTACATTTTGGTTTTGCACTCCAAAGACTTTTTTTGCACACCAGTAAAATAGATTTTGGGTGCAAATTTTCAAATGTGCACCCGGATCAAAATTTGGAAATTCGACTCCTGTCATGTAATCGTGAGTACTCCGGTATTCCGTAGTAATCTTCAGTAAACCGCGGAATTCTCAGGTAACCAAGAGGTAATCCGAATTATTCTATAAGTAACCCAGTATAATCCAAACAACTACATACAGCAATCGTGTAAACCATTTCTTGTTGTAATCCAGTAATCCAAAGTACATCATGCAATGTTACCTTGGAAATCTTGGTAATCCGAGTTAATATTAACGAGCGATACAGTGTTAATGCACTGGTAGTCTTTGGTAATCACGTTTGCAAGTATTCTGCTGTAATTCTGTACTGGCACATATTTGCGTTCCGAAGATTGTGTCCCAAACAGACAAACAAACACACAGACTCGATCAATTATGTGTATCCATGCGAAATCAGAAGTCGTCCACTTTTTCGTTGGAACTATACGTGCGATGGTTTGAGGGCTCCCTCGCAGGGTCACGTGAAGCCAAGTCTAGCTAGGATAGCAGTTGTGGGACCGGGGAGCAAGACCCGCCACACCTATCTTAGCTGGCCTTGGGTGAAGTATGCGTGCTCAATGTACCAT
Organism: Lithobius niger; assembly: GCA_023313725.1. NCBI lineage: Eukaryota > Metazoa > Arthropoda > Chilopoda > Lithobiomorpha > Lithobiidae > Lithobius > Lithobius niger. The sequence continues at coordinate 12,982 of JAHWFP010129334.1, read as the reverse complement.
TGTAGTAAGCGATTCCATACTTACTTAGACACCTATTCAGAGTTGCTGTGTTAGCTAGGAGGCGAGCCTCTTTAAAGTTCTGCCACCAAGTTGTTACATGAGTTACCAAGCTAATCCCGCCAGCTATTACTTCACACGGGTAGCAATGGTCAGGTTTTTCATTTAACCCTTAGGTCTAATAGTCGGTGGGATTAGCTTGAACTAATGTAGCAACTTGGTGGCAGCCATTTTTGACCCGATATCACTAACTTTGATTGGCTGAAACTGGGCGTGTTCTTTCACCTTTGTGGATTTTGTTTGAGATAAGTTTAACAAAATTTACTTCAATTGGCTTCCTGAAAGGCATTATCATATTCTGGAAAGCAGTTTTATCCTAATCTTTGCTCTCTTTGCTGTGTTGCAGTGATTACAAATTATCAGCTTCTGTAAAGCATTGGCTTGAATATTGAATTAATCTCTTGTCCCCAACATTAATTACTAAATTGCCGCTTCGCTTACTTACTTGCTGCACTCTCAGTTTCGTTAGGAGCTTATCCTCCAATTTCCGCGCAACAGGGCGATTAACCCCAAGGCTCGATATGTCACCGAGGGTGGGGCTGACCAAGACTTAGGTCGTGTAAAGGCAATGATACCGGGTTTCATTCGGTATAGCTGGACGTTGCGACTAAATACTATAGCCATAGAACAGAAAGTTAACTAGATAATAGCATCTTACTTCTTCCCGTACTATACGCAAGGCCCTAGCGGAGGTCGCAGCTACTAAATACCTCTGATAATGCTTTGTCTTCGTGCTGCTCAGAAGGCAAAAGCGTTATTAGAGGTATTAGTAGCCGCAACTACCGCTAGGACCCCGCGTAGAATGGAATGCATAGGGTGCTATATCTAGTTAAATTTCGAATCTATGATGCTGCTGATTGTTGCATGTCCATTACTCGATTGTTTGGCGAATGACATTGTCCAGTCTGAGCCTTCTTTCGAAAAAAAAGGTAATCGCCGTTTAGAGTGGCAATAAAATGAAATCGGTAAAGAAAAAATACGCCAAACCACGACGAAGAACACTCAATTCAAATGATCATTTAAATTTTCGACGATTGTTGGTAACCTCTCTTCAGAAAAAAAAAACGGTCACAACTTGAGATTCACTTCACTTAGTTTTGAAATTCGCGCACGCGAGTCTGTTGCATGTGACCACTGATCTATATACGTTTATGGCGTTCAAGGCTTATTGAGAATTGGAGCTCCCAGCTTGAACGCAACGAACGTGTTTAAATCAGTGGTCTCACTCCTCCAACAGACTCGCGTGCGCGAATATCGAAATGAAGTGAAGTGAATCTCAAGTTGAGTGTTTTTTTTTTCTGAAGAAGATGACCGACAGTCACCGACAATTTAAAATAATATTTGAATTGAGTGATCTTCGTTGTGGTTTTGGTGTACTTTTTCGTTACTGGTGAAGCTCCCTCTTTGCTGAATCTTTTGGGCGTGGCTGGCCCATACGGACATTTCTAATTTACGTGCCGTGACTCTGTTCTGCTCTGAGACTGGCCGGTTCTAGCCTTCACACAAGGGCAGTGACACAACGTAGTATTATTGTATATAACTCTATGCTGGAGCCAGTAACGGGGTTAGCTGCAAGGGTCACTGGAGGGGGGAAAGAAGGGCGCCTTACTGAAGACAAAGTTGTTAGAGCGGATTTCTTAGGCCTATAACGCGCGATATTTGTCGATTTGTTGGCAGTTGCTGACATTTTTAAGCAAGTGGAATCTTTTCTTTTCCGATTACAACCTAGCAGCATAATGGATTGGAGAAAACAACGTTTTTTTAAGCCTATGAAATACGCTCTCAAAGCACTGCCTTAACTAGTAGTGCCGTTGTTTAACCCTCCATTTTAATCTAGTGTCCCTTGTAGCTATCTCTCTTGTAAGCCAATATGACGTCACATGACGCTGCTCTATTGGTTTTATCACGGTAAACACTGTAATGTAGCTGTAGTGAATCGTTGTTTCTGTTTGTTTTACGGTTGTTGGTCACCGCCCGCTTAAATAAAATTTATTTTATTCTGACCAAGACTCAAACTTAGCATGGCGTGTATATATTTTCGCAAACCAATGTAAACACCAAAAACAATCTTATGTAACCATCGTCGATTGCTCACCTACTTGTTGAGCTCATCTTGTAATAGGTATAGGCAAACGCCTTGATATGGTATATAGATCAGTAGTGGTGGTCATGATACAGGATCTGCAGTTCAGTTTTTATTTCTATGTATTTGCTACAAATTAAAGACGCGAGCAAGGTTTTTGTTTTCGCATCGCTGGCTTACGTAGAATCAGTATTCTTAACGCCTTGAAACTTCCTGGTTTCGTGTTTTATTTTGTCGCTTTTATGTTGTCGTTTTAAATACTTGCCACCAAAATTAGCACTTATCTGTTAAGCGGCGCTGCAGCCATTTGGGAACGAGAGTACGTCCACGAACGGCTGCTGGTGTTGCCGAGATTTCTTATTTAGAATTCTCGGCGCCGTCAGCAGCCATTCGTGGCCGTACTATCGTACTCTCGCGTTTACGCAACGATTCACCTTTGCATTCTCGCAGCTAGAAGTTATCTGAAATTCCAACATGGCGGCGGTTTTAGCTCTGCCAGCTTGCAACGAAACGAGTCAATAATTGAGTTTAGAAGCGATTGGAAAAATTGTTTCGTCAGGAGGAATTATGTACCTTACTGTCACGAATTATAAGACTGCAAGCGTTTGCTCAAACGATGTCGGGTTTAGCTAATCGAGGAAGCGTTGTTACCATGACAACGACGCCTTTGCCATCGCGATTAAATTTCAGCTGTGAGAATGCAGAGGCGACTCGCTTTTGCATTTTTGCACCTAGCATTTAATCACGATGGCAAAGGTATCGTTTAGGTAAATTCGACATCGTTTGAGTAAATACTGTAGTCTTATAATCCGTGACAATACGATAAAGAATTCCTCCTGACGAACCAGTTTTACCGCCCTTCTGCACTCACATTATTGGCTGTTTTCGTTGCGAGCCGGCAGAGCTAAAACCGCCGCCATGTTGGAATTTCAGGCGATTTCTAGCTTCCAGGTGCGAGAATTCAAAGGCGACTTGTTGCATAAGCGCGCCCTAACCGCTCGTTAATCGTGCATAAAGTGGGATGCGACGATTCCGTAGAGATAATGGTATTATTTTTCGTTGTCGGTTTTTTTGATAAACACAGTACTTTCCGGTATTACATGTAGTATCGGCAGTAAAGCATGGTACACATTTCCTTTCTGTGTAATATGACTTTCGAAACCGAATTTTGTTACTCAAGTTGTTTAATTAATTATTACAGTCGTCACTTAAAGGTGCCTGCCTCCATATTAGCTTAATTGTATGAATTAGTTTTGCAAATGTTGCAAACTTTTTAACTTTCCTAAAGTTCTCTTTCCCACGCACGAGGCAGTTTTGCTACTCAAACGTATATGGTAAATGTTGCACAAGATATATACGTGCAGGATGCACGGAAATAAGGAATAGGTAGTATTAATTAATTTGTAGGACCCTGCATAGGTAGGAAATATGGCTTCCTTCGTGTCCATTCTTCAATTCTCCGAATGTTTTTTGCTCATCCTTTGTTTCATTTAAGCATCTTTTTTTTTTTTTTTAATGAGAATGGTTTTGTAAAGGCGTTGATGGGAATCTAACAAGGTCATGAACAGGCTTGGGCAAGGACAGACGGACGAGTTTAGCAGCGTGGGTGGATTGGTCGTCTGTCTGGGGCGCATCATCACACGACCCAATCACCTGCTAGCAGACTTTAATTTTGCGTAGGTGTGATAACCATTAACAGGCCCAACCGTTAGCCTTGACGAAGATAAGAAATAAAAAAAATATAAAGTAAATAAAAATAATAAAAAAAAAAGTGTTGCAGACTTAGTCACTTTCTCCATACAACCTAACTCCGTTAAAATGAGACGTCCGTGGAGTGTTGGCCAGGGTGTTTTTTTTTTTCACAACCGTCTAGAAATCTGGTAAAAAATTAATTTACAGCACCAGCTGGTTACCGGGGGGGGGGGGGGGGGGGACTGTACCGACACGGTGTTACGTTAACTCCGGAATTTTCTTAAATTCTGTGTTGGACCCGGATTCGTGATTTGCTTTAAAAGTGTCTGAAACAATTCGGAATTGTGGTAACACGGAATTACCGTAACTCTTGCCTAATATGGGTGCGGTTTCTGATGTTATATGTATAGCCGCAGCGAGCGCGGCAGCGCGAGCTAGGCAGGGACGTTATTTAATCATCAATAAAATCAGGAGTTATGGTGACTCCGTATTACCACAGTTCCGGATTGTTTCAGACACTTTTAAAGCAAATCACGGATCCGGAAACTGTAATTCCGGGTCGAACACGGGTCAGAACTTCCGGAGTTAACGTAACTCCCTGTCGATAAAATTCCGGCGCCCTATCTACCAGGGGTCGTTAGTTTTTCACTTTTTTTTCAATTCACGCATATGGGTTTTTAGTCACATTTTGCTGCATACAAATTTTCGACGTTTTCACATTTTTCACATGTTTTTTTTCACACATTTTTAAAGAGTAAACCTATTTACAAAGCCCAAAATATTCAGTGGTTTGACGCGTTCGGGAGCGCGGGTGTGTTGCATTTTGGGTAACCTCTCGAACAAAAGAACAACTACATTCCCACAACGCAGTTCACACTGCCATCCACCGATAAAACAAACCTCTGGCTCCCTGGCAAACGCAGGTAAATGAAGTCCTGAAACAGAATCATGTTTTATCTTTACTCAACCATTGTGGAGCTAAATTTATTTATCGTTTATTGCACGATACAATGGGTTTTTTTTTATCAAAAATATTCAAAATTTCACATTTTATCCACCTATTTGGTCAATTTTTCACAATTTTTCAGACTTTGATTGGAGGGCTCAAATTTTCACGCTTTTTATTCAATCGGTGGCATCCCTACCGTCTAACCCATCAAGTAACCTGTCTGAGGACGGCATGCACCCATCATCCACCCGTCGATAACTTTCATTTTTGTTCCTCATATGACCCTGATACTGTTAATAATGTTTTTGATATTGTTAGCATTGTTATATTTTCATTTGCTGATTTTTAGTGGTGTTATCAGTTGCAAGTGTGTAGGCTAAATGTCACCAAAACACCATATTTCTGGTTTTTTTTCGTCGCACCATGTCATTGCATATTTTTTTGTTGTAATCCGGCACACACAAGTTCTTACAGAACTTCCGGCCGATTGCTGAATAAACCTATTATTATGTTATTATTATTATCCGGATTGCAGAAGAGCTACTCACGATCTGTTTATCAGGTGGCATTGCTATCTCTGATGATGACTACCGTCCTCGCTCGCTTGCTGCATTAATAATGTAGATAGCGACATTAAAAAAATAAATGCGGCACTGATTGCCATGTGGGTGACGTCAGTAGCCAGCACATTGAACTTTCTAAACATCCCCTTTAAAGAATGTAGCGCAAAAATTTGCCGAGTTGGAGGCTGTTCCCTTCATATGCTAGGCCACCATTCGTAACTGCGGAACTGTACATGCTCTTAGCAATACTTATATATTATTTTGTTTGTCGCCGCAGAATGTGTGGTGTGAGCACGATTGTACGATTGTCCATTGTGTCTAGTGGGATTCCATCATCTCGATTGCCCCTCCCCCCTCCATTTTCGGTCCTCCCACCTTGCGATCGTCAGCCGAACTCTTGCCACCAACATTCCCACAGTGCCATAAGGTTGAACCCTCAAAGATTGGCTGTAACCCTGCAAATCGAAGGTGAAAGGCAAACGCCTTGTTGGTTTGTGCCTTGTTGGCGTGGGTGTGTCCGCCCCCGCGTTCCTACCTCGATATGGAGCGGTTAGAGGCAGGTCGTTGAACAAGTGGCGCCCAGCAGGTCAACCAGTCCGACGGGTCAGATGCCAATGACAGACAGACATACAGACCACCGCCGCATATATATAGTGTATACACGACGTCTTGTGTGAGGCTTAGAAATGGACGTTTTAACTTTTTTCTGCTGTTCCTGTGCAGAATTTTTTTTAAAGTGTGAAGGTGCGATTCGTTGGCGAGAGCGAAGCTCGTGATTACTTTGTTCGAAAGTAATTTTTTGAACAGAGTGCAATGTATACCACATGTAATCACAAAAGTATAATAAACCCACACGACAGAGCAGGTACACCCAGGTGTGGGTGAGGTTCGCACAAAAATCTAAAACGAAACTAAAAAATATTTCCAGAAAAATCCTTCAGAAAAATAGTTCCAGTGTAAAAAAAAGAAAAACAGGATTACAAGTGAGAAATCATTTTTAAAAAATGAAATAAAACTGGCAAAAAAAAAAACATTAAAATAAAATTACACAGAGAATGTTTGTTTTCTTTCCACAAAACGAGTACCATGCCGACTCCCCCGGCAAATCGAAAGCGAAACCGAATTACACTGAAAAGACCATGGAGAATCGAAAACGAAACCGTACAACGCAATTACTTCGGAGAATCGTTTTGCGGAAAGAAAAACAAAAATTCTCAAACCGTATCCCACTCGTGCTTCTATGAAATGTATAATTTGAGTGTTTTAGCACTCAACTCCTTTCCAACAAATTAAATCTGGAAAAGAGTTTGGTGCTAAAACACCCTAATTATCGATTTAATACAAGCACTTGGGGTATTATAGCTGACAAGAGAGGTGAAAAATAAACATGAACAATCAAAATAATTGAAAACTAGTAAACTACTTATCTACCGATATGAAAATTTGACCTATCTCCATTAAATCTGTACTTACGGCATGAAAACAGCTCGAAGTATGTGCTTACACGGTGCGTGTAGAGAATGTCGACTGACCACGTCACCAGTTGCGCACTGGAGAAGGTGGGGGGGGGGGGGCTCCCTCTAAGACCCGAAGTTAAGAGTAAAATGTGGCGAAAGCAAACAAGCAAAGCATTCATTGCAAATAACAAAAATCTGAAAAATGGCGTTTTAACCGTTTCGAAGGCGTAAAACTCCCTGGAATTAAGGCGGTTTTATGCTCATGTCCTTGGGGATTTTTGCCTCGTCAGGGGGACTCATAACTATATGCTCAAAATGATTTGCTTTACGGGGTGCAGAGGGACTTGAACAACCGGCCTTCCTATTTTGACCCCTTATTCGAGACCAGACGCTCATTATTTTCTCGGTGCTCGTTCGAAGTCGACTGTTCTTTCCGAACCTGGCACTCAATCGAGGAATATGGTGTTTGTACTGTTCGTATACCAAACTCTTCTTTAAGCCCCCCCCCAAAAAAAATATCACCATTATGAAGTTCGGGATAGTACTTACCATTTTTCATCTACAGTGGTATTGGTATTTGAAAAAAAAAGTCTGAAAAGTTCGAACCCATAATGAAAATATCGCTTATGGTTTTTGCTATATATTTCACTGTGAAACTGAAAAATGTTGCCCATTTTCAATAAATTTCCTCTCTATATGAGACATTATTGCCTGTGCCTTCCACATTCCACTTCATTCATTTTTCGTACATCGCCAATCTTTCTCCTTCTTTCTTTCTTCCTTTCTTTTTCTTATTTATTACCTTTCGTTTGGGTTTTGTTTCTTCCTGTCAGGTTTTCCCTCCAGCTGAGAGTTGCCCAGGTTCGATTACAGCCACAGGCACCGTTTTTGCACGCCTGTCACACTTATTGGAGGACAAATGATCTAACTTAGCAACGCTTGCGATTGCCTGCCTTCACCCACCGTTGTGGCCCCAGGATAGGTGCTTGCTTTCGTCTTTTTCTTTCTTTTCTTTTTGCCGTCTTTTCACTCCTTCTTCTAAAACCACTTGAAAATCAGCGCCATGGAGGAAGAATCCCATTATTCTTGAATGGTACGGTACATTTTTCTGTAGTCTAATGCTGCCATCTTGAAGACTTACTTAAACAACCTTAAATAAACTTAAATAACCATCATGATTATTCTGTAACAGGTTTACGCATAAAGTAAACACAACAGCGAGAATAGTACACAATAAATCGTCAACTAACTTGTTAAGCAGGCAAGGCAGCGTTTGGTTGCGATTCGACGTACTTTCTCATCTGGCGATGTTGAATTATTAACCTGGGCTTTTAAGGTGTTTGTGCGACCAATCCTGGAATATGCGAGTTCTGTTTGGTCTCCACACTTATCGGGAGGTATTGACAACGTTGAATCTGTTCAGCGAAATTTCAGCAAATACCCGTTTGGGATGAAAAATAAATCGTACGCAGAACTCTTGGCAGTCCTCGAGCTAGAATCATGGGAACAGCGCCGTCTTGCGGCAGACTTGACTTTAACTTTTCAAATTCTGTGTGGTCACGTTGATTTCACGGCAAACTGTTTTTTTTTTTTTTACCTTGCGTGAAGGTGACCGGACACGTAGCCACTCAAAAAAACTGCTTGTCGCTCAGACAAGGTGTGATTGTAGAAAGTTATTCTTCAGTCGCGTGGTGAATGTTTGGAACTTTCTGCCTGGTGATGTTGTTGAGGCGTCCTCGTTTGCTGTTTTTAAAGCGAAACCTAAAAAATATGACCACCTCGAATTTTTAAGGCAGTCCTTCGGCGTTACCATACTCTGGTAAATTTACTTTTTTAGATTCTTTCTTTTTTAACCTTGTTTTTAACCTGCGCAATGCCGTCAGCTATCTGGCCATTTAACCTATTTGTTAAATTAGGCTGAGTGTTAGTGACAGTTTGGTGTCCTTCTCTGTCCTCTTCACTTTAGATACGACAAATATTATTATTATTACTGTAAAATCAGGTTAATTTCGCCTCTATATAGTAAACTGGATTTCCGATTGCCATCGTTATTTAAGCCAAAGGATTTGCAACAGCCTTAAACGTAAGCTCAGCACGTTTTTTCGACCAACGGAAGTGTGCTTCGTCGCATTAAGTTTCCGCTACATCCCAGTCGTTCCTTGTCCTCGAGCAGGAGAATGTGTAATCTCTCGTGTTATATTGATTTTTTTACAACCCCTCCTCTGCGCTGTGCCCTTCTTTTTGGGCGAGGTTACCCCAAATCTTTTCATTGCATCGGCAGTTTTTAAAGATGTAGTTGTGTTGTTTGCTGTGGTTTTGGTCTTTGAAGCCACTTGTGGGCCAAAAAAGAAATGGTAAAATCCAGTTTTATGGTTTGAAATTGAATTCTTGTGGCATCTTAGGTGAAATTGGTTATTGGTGTAGGAGTTCAGAGCATTATTGGTAGAAAGGAATATCTGCAGTTACACTAAAATCAAAACGTCAGTGGTCCAATATTATATTGATTCAAACTGCCGTCGTATTCTGGTCCCATAAAAAAGATACAAGTTTGTTTTGGAAAGAGAATAGGCTAAATAATTTTTGTGTCTGTACTTTTATTCTTGTTTTTGTTTTCTTGAAAAATCTTTCATAAAGAAAAAGTCGTATAAAGTTCAACTAATAAGGCTGCTAAAAATTAATTACGTGGTTCTCTGGAGCGCACGCATGGTTTTTTCTTAACGGATGAAACGTTCTTTGGACATTGTCTAAAAAAAAATTACGATCACTCAACAGCACTTTCACCAAACATTTCCTGGAGCCGCTGACCACATCAGGTCTCTGCTCCATTCACATGATATCCTCGAAACAGTCTAAGGGTCGTTCGGAAACATCTCACAACTAAAAAATCTAAAGAATGACTTTTATCAAATACAAAACTGTTGCACGCTGATCCTGGCATTAAAACGTAGATATTGTACTCCACAACAAAATACAAGCTACTGATTTCGTTTTGCTTGGTAAAAAAAAAAAAGCCATTGCCCGCATCTGAAAAATCACGAATAAAACAAAAAATAAAAACATACCCACGTACGTCAATTTTTTTCAGCACCACTCCTGATAACCACTTAATTAATTTTTAGCAGCTTAACAGTCACTTGCCCCGACGAGGCTACAAGACAAGTCAAAACGAAACACATAGTTTTTTCCTGGCAAGTGTGCCTTTCTGTTAGTTTCTGCTTGGCTCCTGTACCCATAGGATACAAGAACCACCTTCCATTCAAGCGAAAATTGACAAGTTTTCTGCCTCATAGTCGGCAAGCAAAGCACATTAAACTCACTGCCACCGGCTCTCTACTTCTGTGAATATTGACTTAAGAAACAGTAACAGATTTACTGACAGAACATTCACCATTTTGTCCTGGGTGATATGCGCAGTATTGTGAAATCTACGCTTCATATAATAACGTTGGCATAGTATTCTACAACAGGTCTGCATTTAGAATTGACTCAGGCATGTTGTCAGTATTCATTTTGAGACGTTCATTGGTTTTCTCATCTAGTTTCTCTTTGTTTGCCATTAATAAGATTAAAGAAATAGTCTCGCGTTGATAAACTGCAAAAGACTTATCAAAATCGGATCGAGACTTATCGCATTTGATTCGGATATCCCAAAGATACGATTAACCTCACTCGTTTATGTGATTAGGTAGGATCGTTTGGGCTTTCATTGGAGGTTTATCAGGCGTGCCATCAGTGACTTAATTCAAAATATTAATTCAACTGGAAACCAAGATGATTAGAGCCGATTTACACATTTTCAACTGTATACATATATATGAAACATTTTATGTGGATGGAAGTATAGACCTAGTGCAGATGCACACTGAGACAGCTGGACCACAAACTATCGATTCATCCTGATACAGAGTTTGCAGGATGTAAGCTGTATCAGTTCGATAATGGCAGACTTTGCATCCAACATCCAGCTTCCACTTGGTATACCTTAACGCATTACGTCAATCTTGCGTAGAAATCCTCGTCTGATGGAGTAAACTAGACACCCATAAAATACTAGCAGTAAGTTTGTACCTGCACGTTTCATCACTGTTTGTTGCACATGGTGTTATGGAGAGGTAGCTTTACTACATGAAAACGACTCCCGCATGTCTTAAATATAGCCGTAATACCCTCCACACTCAGACTTAAGAGTTTGCAACCAACGAAAGGGAATCGTGCAGATATCTTGAATTACCAGTCGTGATGGCTCGTTACCCGAAATCTCTGGATGTTCTTACGAGTAAAATTTCATTACACCATTGCACCATTAACGAAAATTACACTACTAAAATCTGATACAGAACTACTGTGCTGGCGCAGTTGAAGAAAAAGACTCGTTAGCAAAATACCATCAATGTTTGCAATATGAATCAGTCCCAATTAAACACACGTGATTTTACTCATTATTTCTCTATCCAAACTGGGGAGTCTTAACTCAGAACACTGGACAAACACATTAGACGGTGGTCTTTCCGAATTGGTTCATTTCGCTCTGGTTGTCATAGGACAGGTGGAGCATAACGCAAAGATCTGTTGGGTTTGTACACTACCCTTGACAAACCAATCCACTAATTTTCATATCCTTTCAGGAATAAATCTATATAACTGAGATCATAGTTTTTGTTTGTTTGTTTGTTTGTGTATCCATAGTGGGGAATCTCGATAACCCTTAGTCTATTGAAGTCCGTAGGGTTGGGCGACTGGGTGGTGGGTGACTGCTAACGGTAGTGTTTAATTTGTAAGGACCTGCAACAATAATTGGCATTTACAGTGACGTCACAAACGGGAAATCATCACAATGCTCTATAAAACCGGCCATGCACAGGGGGGGGGGGGGTGCCCTAGTTTATAACAAAAAAATAAAACATTGTTTGTGGAGAGATGCTCATTTCTAGCTGTTGGAAGATTTGGTAGCAGATTTGGATATGGCATTTCTGGACAAGCAATATTTAATGAATTAACGGTAGCAAAGGACAAGCAAAAAAAGGACCGAGGATTTAGATCAAAGGAAGGCTAACAAAGCTTAAATACAACTGTAATAACTGTGTAAAACAAATTGCACTTGTACAGAACTGCATTTGCCACATCCCCCTCAGAATTGGAATGGCATTCATGACTGTAGCGTGTAGGTGACCATTCAAGCCTCCAAAAGTTGCCATCCGTCAGCCGAATATTGTGGTTCTCATTGCTTTTTCCACCCTTGAATTGATGGTAAGTCCTTTGTCATGCTGTTGATGGGATCAGCCTCTCGTGGCCTTTAGGATGACTCATCCGCCAAAAGAGGAAATGCATCTGCATTCACAAAAGGCATCAAGATCTCTCATCAAACAGAGAAGACACCCTCTCGATCCGTCCGAGTTCCTCTTCATCATCCATGCAGCGAGATTTGATCTCTTTGCTGGCATCATCCAGTTTCCTGTCAAAACTGCTTCTGTCACAAAAATCGAAGCAGAAACGGAAAGAATAAAGATAAACCCAGACGACTGCTTGCTTCGAGCTGTCACGAGCAATGACGTCTTCGCTTAGTATGGAATTGTATGATTGTGTGTGGATGTGTTGTGTGCAAGGCAGGTTGCTTGGTCCGCCATGACAGTCGGTGGCTGCTAGCTGCATGCATGCTGTCTCAATCAGTGATTAATGACTAACAATAGCACCAGGTGGCAGCAACCATTACTCTCGGCCCCGTAGACCAACGACGTTGGCCACTGACGGCACGACCTCTGCCGCCAGGATGAATCAACTGCCGCCGACCGATCGCATTGTCTGGCGATGAGGGTAGATGCTCATGTTAAAACATGGCCGAGCAGGCGGGGATTTAATTAAGAAGGATGATTTACACGCGCCCCGAATGCTCGCGCATGAGATAACCTGAGAAATTGCTGTTTGGGACGAGTCCTGCCTCCCTCTATCCCTCTCTTTCTATCTCTGCACTGCTTTCTGTCTCGTCTGTCGTTCAAAGGAGCTATTTATCGTTGTGATTTGAAATGGCATTGCTGCACACCTCTGGATTCTGCATCTCATATTAATGTTCGATAGCTGTTGTAGGCCTATTGCCTTTTTCGCCCGCACAACGTAAGTTGAGATCTACGCAGACAAACTTCGGTCAAGAAAGCCATTGCAAAGCAAACGGCAATTGGCCGAGCGA